>CM035847.1:189425956-189587274 GCA_020510985.1 Pholidichthys leucotaenia
AGCAGTACAAACCTGTCAACCAAATAGCCCAAGCAGACTCCGACAGTGACGGCGAGGACTCTGAATCATTCGACATCAACGGGCTGTCACCAGCCGCAAATAAGATAAACACACTGTCTACTGATGATGTGAAAGAAGAACTACACTGCAATGTAAAACTCAATGGCAAGACACTCAAACTGAAAGTAGACACTGGCGCAAAGTGTAACGTAATCTCCCTGGATGCATTCAGGCACGTGAGAAACGCAGAAAAAATAAACAAAGACAACAAGGCCAGGCTCATCGCTTATGGAGGCACGGTGATAAACACTGAGGGGACTGTGTTGTTCAAGTGCCAGACCAGTGACCAAAGATCCTACAACCTGCGTTTCCATGTAGTAAACGGCAAAGTGCAACCACTGCTAGGGCTCCCGGACTGCATGAAGATGGACCTGATGACTCTGAAAGACCAGGTTTTCCAGGTGAACGTGACCGAACCGAGCTCCTCTCAAAAGTGGTTTAATAACTATGCTGAGCTTTTCAATGGCGAACTAGGTTCACTCCCAGTAACCTATCACATGAAACTGGACCAGAATGTGACACCCGTCATCCGGCCCCCTCGCCGCATTCCAGTTGCCATGATGGACAAAGTGAAAGCAGAACTGGAAAACATGGTGCAGCAAGGAGTCATCACACCCATTTCAGAACCCACTGAATGGGTATCCTCAATGGTAGCGACACACAAAAAGGACACTGACAAGATCCGTGTGTGCATCGACCCAAGAGACCTAAATGAAGCAATTATGCGCCCCCATCATCCCATGCGCACAGTCGAGGAAGTTGCTGCACAAATGGCAGGCGCAACCGTGTTTTCTGTGCTTGATGCCAAGAGCTCCTTTTGGCAGGTCAAACTGGACCAAATGTCATCATTCCTCACCACTTTCGCCACTCCATTTGGGCGATATCGATACCTGAGAATGCCATATGGTATCAATGCAGCGTCTGAGGTCTTCCAGAGATCCATGGAGCAAATATTTGCCGGCCTCCCTTGCGCAATAATTGTTGATGACATCATAATCGGTGGAAGAAATCTTAAAGAACACGACGAGAACCTTCAAAAAGTGCTCAACAGGGCAAGGAACGTGAAATTGAGGCTGAACCCCCAAAAATGCAGATTCCAGCTAAAGGAAGTCAGCTACGTGGGCCATGTCTTCACTGAACAAGGGTTGAAACCCGATCCAGCAAAGATCCAAGCGATCACTGACATCCCGGCCCCCCAGGACAAAGCTGCTCTACAACGCTTCCTGGGTACGATAAATTACCTGGGCAAGTTCATTCCAAACCACAGCAACATTGCAGCACCTCTCCACCAGCTCTTGCATAAAGACACAGCATGGACTTGGACTGAACAACAACAAAATGCATTTGACACTCTGAAACAGTGTGTGACGTCACCTCCAGTACTCCGGTACTATGACGTACAAACACCAGTCACTCTGACATGTGACGCCTCGCAGTATGGCCTTGGTGGTGCATGTCTCCAGAATGGCAGTCCTGTCGCATATGCCTCTCGCACTCTTACTGAAACAGAAAGAAAATATGCACAAATTGAAAAAGAGCTGCTTGCTGTCGTTTTCACCTGTTTCAAATTCTATGACTACATATACGGAAAACCAGTGATCGTGGAGACAGACCATCAGCCCCTGGTCTCCATCCTGAAGAAACCTCTCCACACAGCGCCTGCGCGTTTACAACGCATGATGCTGAAGCTGCACAAGTTCAACCTCACGCTAGTTTACAAGAAAGGAAAGGAATTGCACTTGGCAGACATGCTGTCCCGTGCACCGAGCAACGCCATAGCCTCACATGCCACTGAACGTGAGGACTTCGAGGTAATGACGGTGCAGCACATCTCATCCAGTCGTCAGGAAGAACTCCGCACACATACAGCGAAAGACACCGCACTCCAGGCCCTGAGCAACATCATCAAGCATGGATGGCCAGATAGGTTGAGCAAAGTACCCGACACAGTGAAAGAATTCTTCCCGTTCCGTGATGAGCTCTGTATGGAAGATGGAATAATCATGAAAGGTACAAGAGCAACAATTCCACAAACGCTGCACAAAGAATATCTCCTGCTGCTCCATAAAGGACACCCCGGTGCTGAAGCCACCAAGCGGCGAGCACGCAACATAGTCTATTGGACCACAATGACGAGAGACATTGACAATTATGTACAGTCATGCAGCACTTGCAATGCCCTTAAACCACATCAGCAAAAGGAGCCAATGCAACCACACACAGTCCCAGAGCTCCCGTGGTCAATAGTGGCAACAGATCTGTTCGAATGGAACAGCCAGCACTACCTGGTCCTCGTAGACTCCTATTCAGGATGGTATGAACTGGATCCAGTCAAGAAAATCACATCACAATGTGTAATTAACAAGCTGAAACGTCACTTCTCAGTCCACGGAGTCCCCCACAAGCTGCTGTCAGACTGTGGAACACAATTCACTAGTCAGATGTTCCAAGACTTTGCGAAAAGCTGGGATTTCACTCATGTCACCAGCAGCCCTGAGTATCATCAAGCAAACGGGCTGGCAGAGAGAGCCGTACGGAGTGCAAAACGACTGTTGGAAACATCCAAAAGAGACGGTACTGACCTATTCCTCAATCTTCTGAGCATCAGAAATATCCCACGAGACGGCACGCTGGGCTCACCTGCACAAAGACTGATGTCCAGAGAGACACGTACAAATATTCCCATCAGCAGGCACCTGCTTAAGCCAATGTCCAAGAATCCAGAGTCGATCCACACCCACCTGTCAAAGAAGAGGCAAGCACAAAAAGGATTCTACAATCGTGGCAGCCGGCCACTTCCCCCGCTCCAAAGCTCCCAAGTAGTACGCCTGCAAACAGAGAAAGGACATGACAAAATTGGCATCATCAAAAGAATCACAGCAGAGCCACGGTCTTACGTGGTGGAATCAGGAGGAAAAGAATACCGCCGGAACCGGCGACACCTGCTGCCAGTCACAGAACCACCACCAACAGAACCAGAACCAGATCCAGCCTCACCGGCAGACTCACCAACACAGAAGACCAGCAGTGAGACTGTGCCCAGTCTACCCGCATCTCCTCCCAGGCATGATGCCGTGCACACTTCCCCCAGGCAGGCCGCTGTGTACGCTCCTCCCAGGCTTCCTGCTGCGCACACTGACCACACGCCTGGCCTCCTCGGAGAGCCATCGCTCCCACAAGTCACCGAGACCCCCCTGGCCCGTTCCAGGTTTGGTAGACTCCTGAAGCCTAATCCCAAGTACAATACAGACTGATTGTGACATTTACTGAAGCTGATGTTTTGTAGTTTCGTGTTGAAATATAGACATATTTACAAGCCAGGCATAAGTTCATTTTCAAATTAGATCAGTTATGTTGTGTCACGGGAATTAATTTTATTTGCAAGCCAGGCATTAGTTTATTTTCAAGATAGGTATGTTATGTGGTGCCATTGAAAGTTATTTTATTAGTTGTTTATTCGTCACAGTATACTCACTCTCACAGGAATGTGACATGTTTTCTCATACCAATCCAAGAGTCAATAGTGTTCTCTTTGTACCAAAGTTCTATACTAAAGAAGGGGGATGTAGAATGATGTCATCACGTCGTCACGTCACGTACGTGGCACACACACACAGCCAGGACTACTGATATGTACACCTGCTTTCTTCCTGCATTGCTGAATAAAAGCATCTGTGAAATAACGCCTTCGGTGCCGTTCTACACTACTGTTCTTATTTGTTTTGAAAAATCGTTTGCCAAAACCGCAATCATGGAAGCGCAAAACCGCAATAATGGAATTATGGTTTGACTGGGTCGCGTGACCAGAACCACGAGTCCGTAACAAGCAGACCAGCATCTGACAATGAGGAAGAGAAGTTCGCC
Organism: Pholidichthys leucotaenia; assembly: GCA_020510985.1. Lineage (NCBI taxonomy): Eukaryota > Metazoa > Chordata > Actinopteri > Cichliformes > Pholidichthyidae > Pholidichthys > Pholidichthys leucotaenia. The sequence goes on from CM035847.1 coordinate 189,429,881, forward strand.
AGCGACACTGCTGTTGTGGACAGGTAAGTGTTATAAGCTAAATCATTCTTTATCCCTGAAAATTGTAATCAAAAATGACTTTTGACCGATCGGTAAATTACAACTGTGCGTAGTAGACCGCGGCGCACCGGGCGATGTCCGTCCTCTGTAGCGGGGAGTGGGGGGGTTGTTATCTTCTACATTACAGATATTTTAGTATAATTTTTAGAGCACTGTAGGTTATTTTTTCTTTCAAAGGTCTTTTTATTATTATTAATTGAAATATCAATACAATACAAAGTATTGGAAATTTTCATTTTTGTTTTAACCAAACAGTGCAAAACTAGAATTTAAAACTAACAAATGTGGATGCTTCAAAACACAAAAACCTTTAAATAAACAACAATAATAATAATAAAAAATACAAAAAAAAAAAAAAAAGAAAAATTGTGTGTGTGAAGTGGGGGTGGGGTAAAGGGGATATGAGCTACTCAGAAACTATAATCATGGGTCTTTCAAAGAAATCAAGAAATGGGCGCCATAATTTATAGAATTTGTTTTCAGAGCCACGAACTGTATATCTAATTTTTTCTAAATCCAAACAGGACATTGTATCATTTATCCACTGTAAATGTGAAGGGGGCGAAGAGTCTTTCCACTTCAGTAATACAGCACGTCTAGCCAATAATAATGAAAATTTGAATACTTTTAATTTGGAATTTGGCAAGACAAGTTCTGGAGCCACACCAAAAATGGCGCATAATGGATCAGGTTTAATTTGATATTGCAGGACTTCAGACATAGTGATAAAAACAGAATGCCAAAAATTCATCAATGAAGGGCAAGACCAATACATGTGAAGCAAAGTACCAGGAGGGCTACCACACTTTTCACAAGTTGGGTCTATATCCGAGTAAATACGTGCTAACTTAACTTTGGACAGGTGCACCCGGTGTATGATCTTAAATTGAATAAGAGCGTGACGAGCACACGTTGATGCAGTGTGAACCTGGCCAAGAATAGAGTTCCACAGTTCATCTATAAAAGTAAAATTAAGATCTTGTTCCCAATTCAATTTAATAGCGGCCAGAGAAGAAGATTGTAAATTTGAAATTAAATTATATAAAACTGATATTACCCCCTTAGAAGTTGGTTTAACTAATAAAAAAATCATCTAGCGGATTATCAGAAGGTTTTTGAGGGAATTGTTTTGTCATGGTTTGCACATAATGTCTGACCTGGAGGAAGCGGAAAAAATGTGTAGAAGTGATGTTGAATTTAGTGGAAAGTTGAGAAAAACTTGCAAATTGTCCATCAAAGCTCCCTCTAAAGACATCAAGTCCTGCTGCCCACTCCCCACTCCACCAACTCCCCCCCCCCACTCCCAACACACAGCCCCCCAACCTGACCCTGACTAAGACCCAGGTGAGGACGGAGCTGAAGAAGATCAAGGCGAGGAAGGCGTCGGGACCGGACGGCATCAGCGCAAAGCTCCTCAAGTCCTGTGCAGACCAGCTGTGTGGGATTGTGGAGTACATCTTCAACCTGAGCCTGAAGCTGGGGAGGGTACCACAGCTGTGGAAAACATCTTGTGTGGTACCTGTACCAAAGACTTCCCACCCCAAAGACCTGAACAGCTACAGACCAGTGGCCTTGACGTCCCACATGATGAAGACCCTGGAGAGACTGCTCCTTGCTCACCTCCGCCCCCTGGTGGGACCAGTGATGGATCCACTCCAGTTCGCCTACCAGCATGGCATTGGGGTGGAGGATGCGGTGATCTTCCTCCTTCACCGTTCTCTGTCCCACCTGGAGAAGCCCGGGAATGCGGTGAGGATCATGTTCTTTGACTTCTCCAGTGTTTTCAACACCATCCAACCGATGATCCTGAAGGACAAGCTGCTGTGCGCAGGGGTGGACCAGCACCTGTCATCATGGATCCTGGACTACCTCACTAACCGGCCTCAGTTTGTGAGAACCTGGGACTGTGTGTCCGACACGATCATCGGTAGCACGGGGGCCCCCAGGGAACGGTTTTGGCTCCCTTCCTGTTCACCCTTTATACTGCGGACTTCTCACACAACACAACACACTGCCATCTACAGAAGTTCTCTGACGACTCTACGATCGTTGGCCTCATCTCCAATGGAGATGAAGCTGAGTACAGAGGGCTTATCCAGGACTTCGTGGACTGGTGCCATCGGAACTGCCTCCAGATCAATGCGAGGAAAACAAAGGAGCTGGTGGTGGACTGCCGCAGGCAAGGACAACCCCTCACAGCACCAGTAAATATACAGGGAACAGACATCAAGATGGTGACATCCTACAAGTACCTGGGTGTTCATCTGAACAATAAACTGGACTGGTCACACAATACTGACGCACTCTACAAGAAGGGACAGCGCAGGCTGTTCCTACTGAGGAGACTCAGGTCTTTTGGTGTACAAGGGGCGCTGCTGAAGACACTCTATGACACGGTGGTGGCATCAGCCATCACTTTTGGAGTGGTCTGCTGGGGCAGTGGCATTACGGCAGCCGATAGGAAGAGACTGAACAAACTGATCAAGAAAGCTAGCTCTGTCCTGGGGCAGCGCCTTGACCCAGTGGAGGAGATAGGAGAGAGAAGGACGGTGGCTAAACTGTCATCTCTACTGGAGGCCGAGTTCCACCCTATGCAGGACATACTGAATGCACTGAGGAGCTCATTTAGCAGCAGACTACATCATCCTAGGTGCACAACCGAGAGGTTTCGCAGGTCCTTCCTACCAACGGCTGTCAGACTGTACAACCTAAGCAGGGCTGCTCGCAGAGATAGCAAAAAGACGTGACAGCTTAATAGTTTTTGAATGCAAAAGACGCAGTAGACTTATACAATGGTCCCCTCCGGCATACAACTAGGAAAATACCGGTCGCTATGGAGGGTGAGAATATGTATGGGTACATACTCATACCATGTAGGATAACTAAGTAGACGGTTGTGCTGTTTCATCCCATCTAGCAACAATGCTCTGCACTGTGTGTGTTTATATATTTACATATTTATTCCATCTAGCTACAGTGCTCTGCATTGGGTGTGTTTATATATCTACATATTTATTCCATCTAGCTACAGTGCTCCGCACTGTGTGTTTATATATCTACATATTATTCCATCTAGCTACAGTGCTCCACACTGTGTGTTTATATATTTACATATTTATTCCATCTAGCTACAATGCTCCGCACTGTGTGTTTATATACTCATATATTTATTCCATCCAGCTACAATGCTCCGCACTGTGTGTCTATATATATATTTATATTAATATGTACATATGTATACTAGCTACTCTTGTTTTTTCTTGCATTCTGATTGTTGCTCTGAGTGTTGCTATCCCTGTGCTGTTGCAATTCCGGAATTTCCCCATTGTGGGACTAATAAAGGCTTATCTTATCTTATCTTATCAAAATATAAATCCGCAAAAGATTTTAAACCTTTTCTGTGCCATATATGAAATGCACTATCAATAGTTGATGGGGTAAATAAAGGATTTGCGGCAATTGGACTTCTAATGGAGAAAAACTGAAGACCGAAATTTTTCCTGAATTGAGACCAAATTCTAAGAGACTGACGAACTACTTTGTTATTACCCGGTGTAGACAAAGCAAGGGGAAGTGGTGAACCTAAAATTGCCGGTAGGGAGGTTTGATTGTCCACATGTGACTCCATAAGGATCCAAATGGGTGATTTGGGTTCCAGATAGAAATGTTTCCAATATAACATGCACCTGATATTTGCTGCCCAGTAGTAATATTGAAAGTTAGGCAAAGCCATGTCACCCACTGATTTGGGTCTTTGAAGAAAAACTTTCCTCAATTTCGGATGTTTGCCATTCCAAATAAATGAGGTAATCAGAGAGTCCAAAGACTTAAAAAAGGATTTAGGAATAAAAATGGGGAGACATTGAAACAAATATAAAAACTTTGGAAGTAACATCATTTTTACAGAATTGATTCTGCCAATTAAGGACAAGGATAATGGGGACCATTTGGAAAGTATTAGCTTGCACTGGTCAAATAAGGGGAGAAAATTATTTTTAAACAAGTAATTAAGTTGTTTAGTAACACATATCCCAAGATAATTAAAATGATCAATAACAACCTTGAAAGGAAAATTTTCAAGATCCTCAACTCGAATCTTTTCATTAATCGGAAACAATTCACTCTTATTAAAATTAATTTTATAACCAGAAAACCTACTAAAACTATCCAAAATGTTGAGTATAGCAGGTAAAGAAGTAAGTGGGTTGGAGAGAAATAATAAAAGATCGTCGGCATAGAGTGAAACCCTATGCTCGATGCCACCTCTACAAATGCCTAGAAAGTCCCGGCTCCCACGGATTGCAATAGCTAACGGCTCAATTGCCAAGGCAAAGAGCAACGGGCTCAAAGGACAGCCTTGCCTCGTACCACGGTAAAGTCTAAAATAATCAGAATAGCAACAGTTAGTTAACACTGAAGCTAAAGGACTAGCATAGAGAAGTTTAGTCCAGGAACAGAAGGAAGGACCAAAACCGAACCTCTCCAAAGTAAAAAACAAATACTCCCACTCAACCCTATCGAATGCCTTTTCAGCGTCCAAACTAATAAGACATTCAGGTATGTTGTGGTGAGGAGTATAAATAATATTAAACAACCGCCGCAAGTTAAAAAAAGAGTGGCGATTTTTAATGAAACCGGTTTGGTCCTGTGAAATTATAAAAGGAAGAATCTTTTCCAACCTTGAAGCTAACAACTTTGACAAAATTTTAACATCGGTATTTAACAAGGAAATAGGCCTGTAAGAAGCACAATCAACAGGATCCTTGTCTTTTTTAAGCAACACAGTGATACAGGCCTGATAACATGAAGGAGGAAGTGTACCGGAGTCAAGCGACTCTGTAAAAACTTGACAAAGGAAAGGGGCAAGTTCGTCAGAGAATTTTTTGAAAAAATCAGCGGAAAACCCATCAGGTCCTGGAGATTTTCCTGATTGCATGGATGATATTGCCAGCTGAATTTCTTCTTTTGTGATGGGACCTTCTAGAATTTGCTGAGATTCTGAGGAAATCGAAGGGATATCAATAGAATCAAAAAAAATTTGCAAATCCTTTAAGTTTGTTGTATATTCTGAGGTATATAATTTGGAATAAAATGACCTGAAAATATCATTAATCACTTGTTGATCAGATGTCACCTCTCCTTTATCTGTCCTAACTCCAGTAATAATTTGCTTAGCTCTAATGCCACGCAGTTGATTAGCTAAAAGTTTACCGGTTTTTTCGCCATGTTCATAAAATTCACTCTTGTTCCTTATTAAACAACCTTCAATTTGTCGAGTGGAAAGTAAATTAAGTTTAGTTTGTAATGTCATACGTTCCTTGTACAGAGCGGGTGATGGAGATTGAGCATATTGTCTGTCAATGTCCAAGATTTGATCTAAAATAGCCTTCTGTTCCTGTATTGCGGATCGTCTTTTAAATGCTGCCAATGAGATAAATTCCCCCCTAAGAAATGCCTTCATGGCCTCCCATATCGTTTTGTTTGGCATACCAGGAGTTTTATTTTCTTTCAAAAAAAAATTAATTTTAGAAGAAATATTCACAACCAATTTTTCATCTGTAAGTAATAATGGATCCAGTCTCCAATGCTTTCTCATGAAGTCACATCCATGGAGGATCATTTTAAGTACAAGAGGGGCATGATCAGAAACCGAGATGCTATCATAACTGCAAGAGCTGAGGTTATTAATTAATAAATTGTCAACAAAAAAATAATCTATTCTGGTATAAGTATGGCGTACGTGAGAGAAAAAAGAATAGTCCCTGCCATTAGGATGTAAAAAATGCCAAGGGTCTGTAAGGCTATATTCCTCAAGAAAAGACTTAACATAAGTTGCAGATTTATTAAGACTAGCAGGTTTTGAGGATGAGCGGTCTAAGATTAGATCCATATACAAATTAAAGTCACCCCCAAGAATTAGAGAATGAGTATTTAAATCTAGGAGCTGCGAAAAAAGGTTGCGAAAAAAGTGTACATCATCAAAATTCGGCGCATACAGATTAGCCAAGGTGACATGTTTATTGCCAAGTTTACCTGATACTATTACAAATCGTCCATTTTTATCTAATACAACATTAGAGGGAATAAATGGGATATTTCGATCAATAAGAATAGCAGCGCCCCTGGCCTTAGCTTTAAAATTTGAATGAAAAAATTGTCCTGACCAACATTTTGACAAGCGCAAGTGGTCGGAATCCTGCAAATGGGTTTCCTGCAAAAACAGTACCCCAGGCTTAAATTGCTTCAGACGTGACATGACTTTCTTTCATTTAATTGGATGGTTCAACCCCTTCACATTCCAGCTTACCAAAGTAAGATTACTATTCATTCAAAGAGTAAAATTTATATATTGTGTTGTGTAGCCCAAAAAAGAATGGGGTGGACTTCCAGTCTGGACGCCATGGCGACTGCAGCTTAACGTTGAAGCTCTCAGACCCAATCCAAGAAAATACCTTGAAAATCAAACTTAACGGATTTTTGGAGGAGTGAAAATCAAAAGACAAAATCATCATGTCTAAAGGAAAACAGAAGAAACTGAAATTTTCCAGGCCAGGACACGTATCGGCCGGAGAATCTGAACTGGAAGATCTCCGTTCAGAAGACGAGGAGCTGGTTGTAGCTAACAAAAAGATTAGCTTGAAATCGCTATTTGAAGAGCTACGACGATTTCGTCAAGAGGTTTCGGCCGAATTTCGTGAATTCAGAGACGAATTAAAAAGGACAAACAGCAGAGTGGACCAGGCCGAGAACCGAATCTTGGAAGCAGAGGAACGAATAAAAGTGCTCGAAGATTCTGTGCTGGACCTACGCAAAAGACAAGCATCTATAGAGGCTAAGCTAACCGACCAAGAAGGAAGACAGAGAAGAGACAATATAAGAATTCATGGTCTGATAGAAGGAGCCGAAAACGGTTTTAACTCAATGGCAGAATGCGTGGAATCTTTACTAAGAGAGAAATTGGATATTCCACAAACCACCGACTTGAAGATAGAAAAGGCACATCGTTCATTAGCCGCTAAGCCAGCGGCGGAAGTGCCCCCACGTTCGGTGTTGGTAAGATTTTCCAATTTCAAAATAAAACAAGAGGTTGTAAGACTGGCTTGGCAGAATAAAGGATTTATGCACCAGGAGAGAAAAGTCTTTGTGGAACACGATTACGCCCCGGAGGTCCTTAAAAAGCGCAGGGAATACAATGACGCCAAAAAGGTACTACGTGAGAAGAAACTGCGCTTTCAGACGCCATTTCCTGCGAAGTTAAGGATCTTCTACGGCGAAGAAACATGTCTCTATAATTCGGCGGAAGAAGCAACAGCTGACATGGTGAGAAGAGGGCTCCCTGTAACGGTATTTAAATCCGCAGCAGACCTGAGTGAGAAGATCAAAGCTCAAACATGGACAACACAGAGACCTTCAAAGTCCACGGGCCAGCAGCGGGAAACCCAGCGCCAGAGCGTCGGGGATAAACTGGACGTTTTCAGGTTGGAATAGCGACCATTTTTTTTTTTGAGTCAATCTGCACATCCAACCCCCCTCATACAAGGTAACAAACATTAAAGGAGATGCGTATTCAGCATGTGGTATAACATTTCATGGAACAGTCATAATATTTGAAACAAATTGACATGTTTCGGGACCCAGGAGACAGACACTGACACGGGCAAATTAGTGAACAATAATCTTTATTAGAGTGAAAGGGTGTGTAGTGCAAGCGTGAGCGTGTGGATTGTATCCTGGTCACTGGAACTGAGCACTCTGGACGGAGACCTGGCAACCCTGGAACATATAAGCACAGACCATTACTTTTGTCCCACGCTAATGACAAGCTATCAGTAGTGAAGCTTACTTGGGAGAAGTGCAGGTTACGTCCTGCTGAGAACCAGCGGCCGTGCAACGTGGAGGTGAAGGTGTCCGGTAACGAGCTGGGGCTTCCACCTGTGACTGAGACGAGGACAGGTCTTCCAGTGACACCGGCTGTGACACCACAGACCGGGGCGATGACAAACCAGCTGATGACAAGACGAGTGATTCCACAGAACGTGGTGACGATGATAATCCAGACGATGACAAGGCGGGTGATTCCACAGAGCATGGTGACCATGACAATACAGACGACGACTAGGTGAGTGATTCCACAGAGCGTGGTGACGAGGACACAACAGATGATGATGACACAAACTCCACCGGTAACGGTGGCCAGTACTCCTGTAACTGATACAGTAATAATTCAGGAATTTGTGGAGCCAGACGTACCGGTAGTCGTGGTGGTAGCGAGCCGCTACATGAGCGAGTTGGCGTAACCCCGTCAGCTGGGGACGCAGGTCCGCCGCCAAGGGAGTCCACCTGTGCACAGGGGTAGAGGTTAGGAGTAGAGTAGCAAACAGCTCTCTTACATGCTTGACTTTGAACTGATGTCCTTGACGAGGCGAGAGACGTTCTAGACAAGGCCAGAGAAGATTCTGACGAGGCAGTTCCTGACGAGACAGCTTCAGACGAGACAGCTTCCGACAAGACAGCTTCTGACGAGACAGCTTCTGATGAGACAGTCTCTGACGAGGCAGTTCTTGACAAGACAATTCCTGACGAGACAGCTTCTGACGAGACAGTTTCTGACGAGGCAGTTTTTGACAAAACAATTCTTGACGAGACAGACTCTGACGAGACAAGAGAATACCTTGACGAGGCCAGAGAACGGAGTTCTGGTTCTTTCTCAGACGAGGAGGACAGACGACTCCGTGCCGGGCTGTCAGCAACGCTGGCTTTTAACAGCAGCTGATTAACCCCTGTGGATCTGTGCGCAGCTGGAGTTAATGATGCTAATGACGGCCCAGAGGCCGCCATGACAGTACTCCCCCCTCTAGCAGTGCCTCCAGGCACCTGCCCAATCGTACCTGGATTCGCCCGGTGAAAGTCGCGAATCAGCTGCTTATCCAAGATCAACGCTGGGCGAATCCAAGACCGATCCTCCAGTCCAAAGCCCTCCCAGTCCACCAGATACTGAAGGCCACGACCCCGCCTACGAACATCCAAGATGGCAGTCACCCCCCAGGCCGGATGGCCATTGATCATCCTCGGGGGTGGGGGTGCCGCGGGAGCAGGGCACAGGGGGTCAGAGACGTACGGCTTGACCTGGGAGACATGAAAGGTGGGGCAGATACGCATCGAAGAGGGGAGAGACAAGCGCACAGACACAGGGTTAACAATACGATTAATGGTGTAGGGACCAATAAAGCGTTTAGTCAGCTTACGCTTTTCAGCCGGCACACCAATATTCCGGGTAGATAACCAAACCTTCTGACCCACCTTATAGTCCGGGGCGGGTCTCCTATGCCGGTTGGCCACCTGGATATTACGTTCAGTAGTTTTCAACAAAGCTTTGCGAGCGAGGAGCCACACTCGCCGGCAGCGTTTAATATGTGCCTGGACTGAAGGAACCGCTACCTCCTTCTCCTCCTCAGGAAACAACGGAGGATCAAACCCACAAGAGGCTTTAAACGGGGAGACGCCCGTGGCCGTGGAGATCGTAGCGTTGTGAGCGTACTCAATCCAGGGCAGGAACTTGCTCCAGGAAGATGAGCAGGAGGAGATGACACAACGGAGGGCGGCTTCCAGCTCCTGATTAGCCCTCTCACACTGACCATTACTTTGGGGGTGATAGCCAGAAGAGAGGCTGGCAGTGGCTCCTAGTGCCGTGCAGAAGGCCTTCCAAACTTGAGATACAAACTGGGGTCCTCGATCGGACACAATATCCGCAGGGATGCCATGAAGATGTACCACGTGTTGCACCAGGAGGTCTGCAGTCTCCTGGGCCGAAGGCAGACCCCGAAGTGGCACAAAATGGGCCGCCTTTGAGAACCGGTCCACAATGGTTAATACTGTGGTGTAGTCATCTGAAGTGGGTAACCCAGTCACAAAGTCCATTGCTACATGAGACCAGGGGCGTGAAGGAACAGGTAATGGATGTAGTAAGCCTGCCGGGGGAGATGACGACGTCTTCCCGGTGGCGCACTGAGCGCAGGCCCGGATGTAGCCAACAACGTCCTTCCGCAACCCTGGCCACCAGAAGGTCCTTTGAAGAAGATCCACAGTCCGACCCACTCCAGGATGACAAGCCAGCTTGGAAGCGTGACCCCACTCAATCACCTTGCCTCGGACAGCGTGTGGAACAAACAAGCGGCCCGGGCCCCCCCCCCCCCCCCCCCCCCAGGATCCGGCTCAGTCTTCTGGGCCTGGCGAACCGTCTTGCAGATTCCCCAGGACAGGGCGCCCACGACGCAGGAAGGCGGCAGGATAGGGGTCTCCTGATCCTCGGAGGATGGGGGGTCAAACTGCCGGGAGAGAGCGTCCGGCTTACCGTTCTTGCTTCCCGGCCGGTACGTGATAGTAAAATTAAACCGGCCGAAGAAGAGGGACCAGCGAGCCTGGCGTGCATTCAGGCGCTTAGCCGTCCTGAGGTACTCCAGGTTACGGTGATCAGTCCAAACCACGAACGGCTGAGCAGCCCCCTCCAGCCAATGTCTCCATTCCTCCAAGGCCAATTTCACAGCCAGTAACTCCCTGTCCCCGATGCTGTAGTTTCTCTCTGCAGGGGAGAGACGATGAGAGAAAAAAGCACAAGGGCGAATCTTACCAGCCATGGGAGATCGTTGGGAGAGTACTGCTCCGACTCCCGCATCAGACGCATCCACCTCCACCAAACATTGAAGCTTCGGGTCCACCTGGGTAAGGACTTGGGCCGAGGCGAACTCCCTCTTGAGCTTCTCAAATGCATCGGCTGCTTCCTTACTCCAGCAAAATGAAATCTTAGGGGAGGTGAGAGCAGTCAAAGGATGGGCAATATTACCAAAGTTAGGCACGAACCTCCTATAAAAATTAGCAAACCCCAGGAACCCTTGAAGCTGCTTTCTGGAGGTGGGTGCAGGCCATTCCACCACTGCCTTGACCTTGGCAGGGTCAGGAAGCACCTGGTTCCGAGCAATAATAAATCCAAGGAAAGAAGTCTGATCAGTATGAAATTCGCATTTCTCGGCCTTGACGAACAGCTGGTTCTGCAGGAGGCGCTGTAATACTCTGCGGACATGCACCCGATGCTCCTCTAGTGTGCGGGAGAAGATGAGGAGATCATCGAGATAAACGAAAACAAATGAGTTCAAGAAATCCCGTAGTACATCGTTGATTAAACGCTGGAAAACGGCTGGGGCGTTAGTTAACCCAAACGGCATTACCAGGTACTCAAAATGACCGCTGGGGGTCCGGAAAGCTGTTTTCCACTCATCACCTTCTCTAATGCGCACAAGATGATAAGCATTCCTGAGGTCCAATTTAGTAAACCATGATGCCCCCTGGAGGGAGTCAAACGCAGTGTTCATCAAGGGCAGTGTATATTTATCCTTGACCGTTATTTCATTCAGCCCCCGGAAGTCAATACAGGGGCGTAGTGAACCGTCCTTCTTTCCAACAAAAAAAAAATCCGGCCCCCACGGCCGACGACGACGGGCGAATAATACCAGAGGCCAAAGATTCCTTAATGTAAGTGTCCATGGCCTCGCGCTCCGGGGCTGATAGGCTGTAAAGGCGGCTAGCAGGTAGAGGGGCCCCAGCCTTCAGATTAATGGCGCAGTCATACGGACGATGGGGAGGTAAGGACAGCGCCCGAGATTTGCTGAACACTTGCCCCAAATCGTGATAAACCTCTGGTACCTTAGATAAATCCAGTGGAGATGAATCGGGCAGAGGCATCTTCACAGATGGGGCGCATGCCGCTGATTGGAGACAGGCACTAAGGCAAAACGTACTCCATGCCGTTATTCTCCCAGCTTGCCAGTCAATAGTGGGGTTATGTAGGCGCAGCCAGGGATATCCCAGAATAACGGGCGAAGAGGAAACGGGCAGCACTAGGAACTGAATCTCCTCCCTGTGATTTCCTGAGACAATTATAGACACAGGTGCTGTCTGAAGGTTAATGGTAGTCAACGACGCCTTCGACAGGGTAATCAATCTAACAGGGGGTTCTAAAGACTGACAACTGAGGCCCATCCGGGTTGCCAGGTCTCTAGAAATGAAATTTTGCTCAGCTCCAGAATCAATTAACGCTAGTGTTGAGTGTTCAGTGTGAGTATGAATGAGTCTGAGGGGTAAATGACAACAAGTAAGGGGTTCCTCTGTGTTCTTGCCCGTAAATCCCCCTACTGCGATCCACGGGCCTTCCCTTTTAACTTACTAGGACATTCAGAAACCCCATGTGACTCCTTCCCACAATAGAAACACAGGCCTTGATCCCTATGACGCTGTTTCTCAGCTGCAGACACCTTAAAATGACCAACAATCATGGCTTCCTGATCCGGGGCCTTCTCCGACGCGGGTAAAGCGAGAGGAAGTGAGACAGGGACACGAGGGCGGGGTTTAACTGGACGGGAAGTAACTCGCCGCCCAGCCGCCCATTCCCTTAACCTACTATCGATACTAACTGCTAAAGCAATTAAATCTTGCAAGTTATCTGGTTTATCCCGTGCCGCTAACTCATCCTTTAGCTCGTCGCTAAGGCTGCGTAGAAAAATGCCACAAAGAGATGGCTCCCCCCACCCAATCTCTGCGGCCAAAACCCGGAAGTCGATGGCGTAATCTGCAGCTGATCTCCTTCCCTGCTGTAGGCTTAAAAAACGTTCTGTCAACACCTCTCCCCTGTCCGTATGATCAAATACAGACAGAAATTCTGACACAAACTCCTGGTAGGTAAGCTGAGAATAGCTAGGTCTAGCCATGATCGAATATGCCCAGTCCAAGGCTCTACCTGCCAGCAAATTTATGACATAGCCTATCCGGCTAGAGTCGAGAGAAAAATCCCCTGGCACACGCAGAAAAACTGATTCACACTGTAAAATGAATCCTCGAGCTTCACCGAGTTTTCCGCTGAACCGGGCAGGTGTTGGAATAGGAGTGAGGCGAGAGGACAAGGAGGTGTTAGCTAGTCCTGACGCTAAGCCTGCAGGGGTTGAGGCATTTGCGGTCGGGGGAAACGTTTGGTGTCCCTCCAAACGATCCAGCCGACCATTAATTTGAGTTAATTGGTTCAAGATTACTGTCTGCTGATGGGCAAGCAAATCTACCCGGGCGCTAAGAGTGTTAATTAAGTGCGACAGTGAGCTGTCCGCTGGGTCAACGTGACGGAGTCGTACTGACATGTTTCGGGACCCAGGAGACAGACACTGACACGGGCAAATTAGGGAACAATAATCTTTATTAGAGTGAAAGGGTGTGTAGTGCAAGCGTGAGCGTGTGGATTGTATCCTGTTCACTGGAACTGAGCACTCTGGACAGAGACCTGGCAACCCTGGAACATATAAGCACAGACCATTACTTTTGTCCCACGCTAATGACAAGCTATCAGTAGTGAAGCTTACTTGGGAGAAGTGCAGGTTACGTCCTGCTGAGAACCAGCGGCCGTGCAACGTGGAGGTGAAGGCGTCCGGTAACGAGCTGGGGCTTCCACCTGTGACTGAGACGAGGACAGGTCTTCCAGTGACACCGGCTGTGACACCACAGACCGGGGCGATGACAAACCAGCTGATGACAAGACGAGTGATTCCACAGAACGTGGTGACGATGATAATCCAGACGATGACAAGGCGGGTGATTCCACAGAGCGTGGTGACCATGACAATACAGACGACGACGAGGTGAGTGATTCCACAGAGCGTGGTGACGAGGACACAACAGATGACGATGACACAAACTCCACCGGTAACGGTGGCCAGTACTCCTGTAACTGATACAGTAATAATTCAGGAATTTGTGGAGCCAGACGTACCGGTAGTCGTGGTGGTAGCGAGCCGCTACGTGAGCGAGTTGGCGTAACCCCGTCAGCTGGGGACGCAGGTCCGCCGCCAAGGGAGTCCACCTGTGCACAGGGGTAGAGGTTAGGAGTAGAGTAGCAAACAGCTCTCTTACGTGCTTGACTTTGAACTGATGTCCTTGACGAGGCGAGAGACGTTCTAGACGAGGCGAGAGAAGATTCTGACGAGGCAGTTCCTGACGAGACAGCTTCAGACGAGACAGCTTCCGACAAGACAGCTTCTGACGAGACAGCTTCTGATGAGACAGTCTCTGACGAGGCAGTTCTTGACAAGACAATTCCTGACGAGACAGCTTCTGACGAGACAGTTTCTGACGAGGTAGTTTTTGACAAAACAATTCTTGACGAGACAGACTGACGAGACAAGAGAATACCTTGACGAGGCCAGAGAACGGAGTTCTGGTTCTTTCTCAGACGAGGACAGACGACTCCGTGCCGGGCTGTCAGCAACGCTGGCTTTTAACAGCAGCTGATTAACCCCTGTGGATCTGTGCGCAGCTGGAGTTAATGATGCTAATGACGGCCCAGAGGCCGCCATGACACAAATAAGTCTTTTTAATAAAAAAAAAAACAAAACTTGTTAAAATAGAAATGTGACAATAATCCACATGTTCTCCCCACACTAACAAATACTGTTTTTGCGTGAATGTTTGCTGTGATGGGGGTGGGAGGGTGCACACAATTTCACAGGGTATAGGCATAAAGGGAAAAAAAAAAATCATTACAAGTTCGGAGTGGGTTCTGAAACTCACGTTAAAAGCATGGGACAACTTACAGGGGTAAGAGAGGGCCCTCAACACGTAACAGAGTTTGAGGAATTTCTCTCAGAGCCTACACTCCATCAAGGCTCTTCCAGGGTCTTTAAAAAGACCTCAGCTCAGGAAGTTCTTTTGACAGTTTTTTGTTTTAAAGTTTTATACACTATGTTCTTAATGTTTTTCTTGTTCTTAATGTTCTTTCAGTTTCTGAGTAGCACAAAAGAGGGCCACCACACAGTTATACTAAACAAAACAACACAATGGAGAAACCAGGTGTAACCAAAATAATTTCATATAATGTAAAAGGGATCCTGAATCCAGTTAAAAGATCCAAGATTCTAGGCAAAATGAAAAAAGACAAAGCAGGAATAATATTTTTACAAGAAACCCACCTAACAGACGTGGAGCACACTAAACTCAGTAGACAAGGGTTTAAAATGATCTCTTCATCTTCATATAAGTCAGGGAGGAGGAGGGGAGTAGCGACATTGATATCTACCAAAATTACATTTGAAAAAAAATCAGAACACAAAGATAAAGAAGGGAGATACAGTTTGGTAACTGGGCGGCTAGAGGGAGAAGATATCACCCTGCTGAATGTGTATGCACCCCCAGGGGCTAACTGGAAATTTTATAAAAATGTATTTGACCTAATGATAACTAAAGCTCAAGGTTTAGTGTTATGTGGTGGGGACTTCAATCTTAGACTCAATCCATACTGGGATGCTTCTGGTAATTCTCCACATCAAAATAACACCCAAAGCAGGAAGACTCGGATGCTACTAAAAGAAATGGGAATCTGTGATGTGTGGAGGGAACTCAACCCCAGTGTAAAAGACTATACATTTTACTCAACTCCACATTCATCTTACTCAAGGATTGACTATTTTTGTTATGTTTAATAGAGACATTGGAAGAGTAGAAACATGTAAAATAGGACTGATGGATCTCTCTGACCACAGTCCGATCTACATGGACTTAAATATCCAAAAATACACAAATAATACATTTTCTTGGAGGTTAAATTCAAATGTCCTGAAAGGACCATTGAAAGATGAATTGGAATCAGATATTCTCAGATATTTGGAAGAAAACGATAATGGAGAAGTATCCCCTTTAATACTGTGGGATGCATGCAAAGCTGTAATAAGAGGAAAGATTACTGCAAAACTGGCAACCCAAAAGAAACTAAGACAAGAAAAACTATCCACATTAGAGTCAGAACTTAAGAACCTAGAAAAAGAACACAAAGGCAACACTCATTCTACTGACTCGCTCAAGATTAAGGAAATTAAAAACCAAATAAATGAAATCTACACAATAGAAATCCAGAAGAAACTTACATTTTTGAAACAAAAATACTATGAAGCAGGCAGTAAATCGGCAAAATTGCTAGCCTATAAATTGAGGAAACAACAAACAGAAAGAGCAATCTACAAAATCAGAGACCCAGTATCAAAGGAAATAAAATTCAGAATTCAGGATATTCTTAAACGCTTCGAGAATTACTATAAGAACTTATACTCCCACAAAAAACATAAAAACGCATCCGAGGCATTCCTAAACACATTAAACCTTCCCCAACTTACGGAGTCACAAAATAAAACACTACTGTCAGAAATACAACCTAAAGAATTGGAAAAAAGCAATTATGAAACTTAAAGCTAACAAATCCCCAGGAGCAGATGGCTATACAGCAGAGTGGTACAAAACCTTTAAACAGCAACTATCTCCTCTCCTCCTGAAAACATTTAATTATGTCCTCCACACAGGGAAATCCCCCCCTCCTGGAGAGAAGGGGTCATTGCAGTTATACCTAAACCTGAAAAGGATAAACTAGAGTGCTCCAACTACAGACCAATCAGTGTATTAAATCAGAACTATAAGCTTTTTACCATTATCCTTGCCAAAAGGTTAGAAAATATACTGACAGACCTAATTCATTTAGACCAAACAGGATTTATAAGACAAAGACAGACACAAGACAACATTAGATGCACTTTACACATAATTCATCATATAAAAAAATATAACTTAAATGCAGTCATATTGGGATTAGATGCTGAAAAAGCATTCGATTCGGTTGACTGGTCTTTTCTATATAGAATCTTATCCAGTTTCAATTTTCATAACAACTTCATTAGAACTATCCAGGCACTATATAAAAAACCAACAGCTAAAATAAGGATTAACGGTAATTTATCATCATCTTTTGAGCTGGAAAGAGGATGTCGTCAGGGCTGCCCCCTGTCTCCACTGCTCTTTGCAATCTTCATAGAACCTCTGAGCCAATGGATAAGACAAAATCAAAAAATTCAAGGTATTACACTTGGTCAGAAAGAACATAAAATAGCACTCTTTGCTGATGACATTTTAATATACCTAGGGCAGCCGGACACTTCTTTACCAGAACTAACCTTAGTTTTTTCAGAGTATGGAGATTTATCGGGGTACAAATTAAACATGCATAAAACCCAAGTTTTAACATTCAGCTATGACCCAAATCATTATTCACTAAGCAAACTCAAAACTAACTGGGAGTCGGAATCTATGAAATATCTGGGGGTCAATATCCCGAAACAACTCAACAAAATTATATCACTAAACTATGATCCACTGGTGACAAAAATAAAATCTGATCTAGCAAGATGGAATATGATACCATTCTTGGGTACTGCACAAAGAATTGAAGCAGTCAAAATGAATATACTTCCACGTCTTCTATACCTTTTCCAAACAATACCGGTAGAACCTCCCAAAAAAACATGGCAGGAGCTGGACAGAAGGATCTCAAGATTCATATGGCAGGGCAAGAGACCTAGAATCAGATATAGAACCTTACAGCTAAACAAAGACAAAGGTGGGCTCGCGCTGCCAAATATCAGGGACTACTTTAAAGCCGCACAAATTAAAACTTTAGTAGAGATATGTAACCCAGTCTACACTGCACAATGGAAGGAGATGGAATGCCAAATAACAAGTGACATCCCCCTACAGGCGATAATAGGGAACAATGCCTTACCTAAACTTTTGAATAACACTAACCCGTGGATAGAGACCCCGCTAAAAATTTGGTTTAAGATAGTCAGAGAGAATCAAACTAAAGAGTCCTATCGACTTCTGCAATGGATTGCCTATGATCAAGACTTTACTCCTAATAAAACAGACACCAGATTTAAAAAGTGGAAGGAGAAAGGGCTGATAAAATATTACGATTTTTTTAAAGGGCAAATTTTAAGAAGTTTTGAAGATTTGAAAAAACAAGGTCTAATAAATCAAGACCTTTACAGGTTCTTCCAGCTCAGACACCACATAAACAATATACTTAAAAAGGAGGATTTGGAAAGGGCCCAGTCAGGTGTTCTGAAGGTCTTCTTAATGGCATATAAAGGGATCCCAGGGATCAGATACATTTCTAAAATATACCAAGGTCTTCAAGACTTAAAAGGAGACAACACATCATATATAAAAGAGAGATGGGAAAAAGAGGGGAATTTCACTTTACAACTGGAAATATGGGAAAAGCTAAATAAACAGCAATGGAAAAGTACCTCATCCCTGCAGTGGAGAGAATTTGGATGGAAAAACTTGGTAAGATTTTTCAGAACACCTGCACAAATCAAATTTACCCATAAGGGATTGAACTGTTGGCGCTTGTGTGGTGAAAAGACTGCAAATCATTTTCATGTGTTTTGGTCATGCCCAGTTATCCACCAATATTGGACCAATGTACAGACAATATTGGGGAAAATATTTAAAATAACAGTTCCCTTTTCTTTTGTAACTTTGTATTTGGGCCTACTACCGGACTCACTGGAAAGACGAGGAGAAAAATACTTATTCAATGTTTTAATATTGGCAAGTAAAAAAGCTCTAACTAAAAAATGGATGTTGAAGGACTGTCCTACACCTGAAGATTGGATTAACGTGATCCAAGACATTTACTCGATGGAAAAGTTGACATTCTCAGTGAGACAGGACATGGATGGGTTCATGAACTTTGGCAACCCTGGATCGCATATGTGTCTTCCATTAGATCTAATCTTTGACAAATACCATTTCAATAATGGTTCCGCTCTTTGTTCCAACGCTACTCAGATGCTCTTTTACCTTTATTTATTTATTTTTTCTTTTTGTTTGTTTTTTGCTGTTTTGTTTGTTTGTTTTTTATTTTATTCTCTTTAATTTCACTTTTTCTTTCACTTTAAAAAAAGGGGTGTTGTAATAATTATTCTTCCAATGTTGTCAGATATCAGAAAATAAGGGAACATGTGATGAAAATGTAAACAATGCATTGCTGTAACGACCTGTATACCCTTTACAAAAACTTAAATTAAAAGAATGGGGTGAGGTACGGGTTAAAAAAAAAATAAAAAAGGGGTGAGGGGGTGAGGGGGGTGTTAATAAATCAATAACAAAAAAAAAAAAAATTCAACAACCAAACCTATAACAACACTCCAGCCGGTTGCAAAGAACAGCAACCGCTCCATCCCCTGCTCTATTCTCATCCTAACAAAATACTCCCATACAACTGGCTTCAATCCTGCATAGTATGAACATTTTACCCTAAAAAAAAAAAAAAAAAAATAAGTAAACAACAATGTATAGGGAGCCAATTTTTCCTTGTTTTTGAACATCTAAAAATGCATCAATGTCCAGTCAGTGCAGCTTTAATGAAGTAGTAATCAAGTAGTCCAGTGTGGTAGTTGGTCAACCCAGGAATGTCCAGTTCAGGGCAAAAATCGCTGATTTCTTTCCATGGTTTGCATGAAGCGGGTGGCCTCCGAGACGGACGCCAGCCACTGGTTTTTGCCGTCTGGAAGAGTTATCCGGAGCCTGGTGGGGAAGAGAAGAGAAGGACGAAAACCTCTCTTGTACAACTCGGACATAACTGACATAATGCACGGCTCAGGAGACACACACGCAGGCTCAGGATAGATTTAACAGCTTTATTAGCAACAAGGAAGTGTATGGCTGCGTGTCTGTGGAATAAGAATGTATTGGTGGTGGCGTCTGCGTCAGGCACGGGGGCAGGAGGCCGTACAGCCGGACAACCCTGTGGGAGAGAGCAGAGGGAGAAGGGTAACGGGCACCACACCAATACAGGGAATGATGATGATAGCTGGCTTACTTGGTTATGACAGGTGGCTGGCGTCGACAAGGGCGAGGCCCGGGAGACAGCGACCTGCAGTACCTGTGGCAGCAGCGTAGAGCCAACGGCGAGATGAGGAAGTCCGCCGCCGGGAATGTCCACCTGTGCACAGGGGAAGGCTAGAGGAGAGAGGTAAGGGGAGCTTACCCAAGTTATCTTCACTAGTCGGTTTGAGATCCGTAGTAGCAAAGGGGCCGAAGTTGAGAGACGGCTTCAGGCCGAAGCCCAGGGCAGAGTGGATTAAATACCTCGCCACTGACGAGGAGCAGGTGTGCGCGCGGCTGGCGCCGCTGATGAGCAGCAAGTCATGACAATAACCTCCTTATATTCGGCTCGGTGCTTCTGAACGTCGGCGTTATAATCCTCGTAGAACTGAAGTTTATGTCCACGATATTCCAAAGTCCCACAGCGTCTCCGCGCTTCTCTCATCACCAAGTCTTTGGTCCGAAACCGGTGGAAACAAATAATGACAGCGCGCGGCTTCCCGTTCGGACCTGGCTTGAGCGTGAGGCTGCGGTGGGCTCTATCCAGCTCTGGGGGAGATGGCAAAGTTTGTGTGCCAAAGACGTCCACCAACAGCCGAGAAAAAAATTCAGATCGCCGTGGACCCACATCAAAGGACTCCGGCAGACCCACCAGACGAATATTCAGCCTCCTGCTTCTTCCCTCCAGGTCAGAAAGTTTGTTTTTCAAAAGCTTGTTCTCCTCCTGTATTGACTCACACGTAGCTTCAAGCGCCGCTAGGCACTGGCTGACGTCCTCCGCATTACTTTCAAGGTC
The DNA here is from genome assembly GCA_020510985.1 of Pholidichthys leucotaenia. NCBI lineage: Eukaryota > Metazoa > Chordata > Actinopteri > Cichliformes > Pholidichthyidae > Pholidichthys > Pholidichthys leucotaenia. Next base: position 189,450,480 of record CM035847.1, read on the forward strand.
GCCAATGCGTTGCTCCTGGTTATCCACATCTGCTTGAATCTTGTCCAGCTTGCCATTAATAAGATCAAATGAAGCTTTAAAGTCAGCAGCTATGGACATTCTGTGTTGCTCCAGCAAGGCAACAAGTGCAGGGTTAAGGCTTATATTAGCATCCTCAGCTAAGCTGGTGTTAGCATTGTTCACTGCTGCCTCCTTTTCAGTCTGCTTTTTTGTTTTGGACATATTTCTCAACTCAAAACAGATTCCACACGTATTAAACGTCCAAAGCGTTGACAGCTTACAGCAAAGTAGGGTTTAAAAAGTAAGACTGAAAAAAAAAAAATATAGCAGGAGCCAGCAACGCACACACACCTACTCCATTGCCAGCACACCTCAAGCCACAGGTTATTTTTTCTTGTAAAAAAAGCCACACATTTTTTACGTGGCATGCTTCTTTGTGTGTGGGGGCTTGTTTGTTCATTCATTCATTCATGAATGAATAAACAACCCCCCCCCCCCCAAACACACACAGCCCTGAGTGCCACCTTTCATTAGAGCCCAACATCTAGCTTCTATATTGAATCATTCAAAAGTTAGACGTTTTTCCAAACTGTGCCATTTGGCACAATTTGGCACAGTTCAAAAATGCCTGGGAACAACCTGTGAAGAAAGCTGTGTAATATATTCATTTTTTGTGGTATTGTTACAAAATTTTGACCTCAGCTGGATAACACTTGGTTCTACATTTCTGTTGCATTTTCCAGCCCGGATCTGAAGCTGTGTGTTATTTGCAAGCATTTGTATCCAAAAAAACACCCAGCCAAAATTTATTTTCTTCAAGTTCAGTATGTTTAGATGACTGTTACTCAGTGGCCAGAGCACTTAGAGAGATTATGACTGTTTTGCCAAAAAATTCAAAGTGTTTTCTTTTAATTGAGACCAACCCCATGAAGATGCTGCAAAGGGTTGAAGAACAGCTTTTGATTTACTTTGGGTTCGTTATTTTTTGGCGTTTTTAGGGAAATTGACCAGAGTGCAAGGGGTTAAGTGACTGTTGCCACGAATAAGCGACTTTTGCATTACGAGTGCGCATGTTCGGACTATGTGAGGTCAAAGTTCACAACTACCAAACATTCCAGTAGCCGGCTTGCTTTTGTATACAAACAGTACTGTCACACCTGAACAATTGCCGCTTAAAGTCTGCTTCAAGCTTTAAATCTCCATTATGCCAGGTGCACATTGTGCCATAGTGAAGTGTGGGAACGGCATGTATCATCTAGAGCGGTGGAAAAAGAAAAGCTGCAGCATTCATGGTATAACTTCAGGACCAGCATGTGTACATGTCCGCCACCATTCACGTTATATACATTCCCCACGGAGCTGAAGGATCCGGACGGACGTAATTGTTGGATTAAAGCAGTAAGTCTGTATTATAACATAATTAAATAGTGTTGTGTATTGTTCAAGTTCTACCCTAACTGACACGAGTCTATTTATCCTTTTTTTTTTTTTCCTTTGAAAGACAAAAGTAAAATAGAAAGATGTCTTTACCTTCTTTACATGTTTCAACTGCACTGCAGCCTTCATCAGAAGAGTCAGCTGATTGCTGCCAGGTGACATTTATCAGCTGATTTATGATAAATGTCATTTATTTATAAATGTCACCTGGCAGCAATCAGCTGACTCTTCTGATGAAGGCTGCAGTGCAGTTGAAACATGTAAAGAAGGTAAAGACATCTTTCTATTTTACTTTTGTCTTTCAAAGGAAAAAAAAAAAAAAAAAAAAAAAGGATAAATAATTGAAAGAAGACAAAATGAACCTGTTTGACGTGACACGAGTCTAAACCCTGGAGTAGTAGGTATGGACAGGCAGGCCTGGATCTAGGATATAGTTCTTTGTATATTGGTAATGAAGCTTGATCTACATACACATGTAATTAAGGCCATTGATAAGTAGGCTGGTATAAAATATTGAATCATTGAAAACGTGTGGTACTTAAACTATAGTAGTATCGACCTATAGATCTAAGTAAGCAGGCTATGCCTTGTAGTAAAATTTACTCAAAATGACAAAACCAAAGCTGAGCTGTCAAACCACTCGCTTACCTTCTTTGTAGTCATTTCAGAGTCTCGCAAGTAAGGGTGCTTAGTCCTTTGACAACAAAAAATCTGCTATGTCAGCGTACAATTGCCAAAATTGGCATTTTGGCCAATTTCTGCAACGTGGCTGCGAATGCAAGCACAATTAGTTCATCCTTGCGTTTGCGAGTACAACCGGGAAGACCCCTACGCATACAATATGCTTGTAGATCAGGAACTTTCCATAAATTAAATGTATCAATAGAGCATGTTTGTTAGCCACGTTCCAATGATGCTTTGCGCGAGCCAAGATGCAAAAGTCGCTTGTCTGAAGGCAGAGCGATCTTGGACTAGGGCAATGAGGTCAGCCAGAGGTCTTATCATTGTGACCTGGGTCGTCCTCGGGGGCGATGCAAGCCCTGTTGGGGTGGACGAGTGCTGGCGGAGAGGGCCTGCTTGGCTGGTGTCCTATCTTCCAACCTGGCCACATGGCCGAGGAGCTGGAGCCTCCCTCTTCTGAGGACAGTGGGGATGGAGATGGGGCAGCCAGCCCTCCTGTAAACCTCATCATTTGTGGTGTGGTGGGACCAGTGGATCCCGAGGATGTTACAAGTCCAATGAAATGTATCCAGATGGTGGGTGGTTGTGGTGGAGAGGGTCCAGATCTCAGACCCATAAAGGAGGACAGGGATCACACAGGTGTTAAGGATTCACAACTTTGTGGACGTGCAGATCTTGACGCTCTGCCAGACTCTCTGGAGGAGGCCGAAAGCACTGTGAGACAGCTGCAGGCGGCGAGTGATCTCTGGGTCTGATGAGCAGGAGCTGGTGATCTTAGATCCGAGGTAGACAAAGTCGTTGACAATCTCAACTGGCTTGTTGTTGATGGTGATGACTTGTGGTGGTGGTGGCAAGAAGTCTGACAGCAACTGGATCTTTGTCTTTGCCCAGCTGATGGTGAGGCCCATGGGTGATGCTTCTTCGCAGCTCCAGTGCCTCAGCAGATATGTTTATATCCGTGGCGAAAAGCACCACGTCGTCCATGTAGCACAGGTCTGTGAAGTGGGAGTGGAAGTCGAATCAGAGATTGGGGCAGCGTTCCATCACGTTCTTGACCCAGTAGTCAACCGCAGCATTGAAGAGGTTTGGCGCAGTGATGCATCCCTGCTGGACTCCTGAGGTGGTGACAGTAGGGTTTGACATGTCACCCTTGGTGTGGACCCTGCATGTGGTGTTGGAGTAGAGGTCCCGGAGAATGTTCTTGGACAGGACTCCGATGCCACGGAGGAGTTGCCAGAGGGCGTTCCTGTCTAGGGAGTCGAAGACAGCTTTGAGGTCGACGTAGGCCACATAAAGAGGTTGCCAATACTCCCTCCGTTGCTGCACCAGGACACTCAAGACAAGGATGCAGTCCGCTGTGGACCAGCGAGAGGTAAAGCTGGCCTGCTGGCAGCGGCGCTTGGCAAGGAGCAGGGGGCGGATGCGGCTCAGGGTAACAGCAGTAATTTCCTTGCCAAGGATGGAAAGCAGTGTGACGGGACAATAGCTGGCTATGCTCCGACGGTCACCCTTGTTCTTGTAGGAGGACAGAATGACCCAATCCCTGCACTCCCCAGGGACACATTCTTCTGCCCAGATGAAGCAACACAGATGTTCCAGCCGAGGAATGACAGAATTGAGGGCAGCTTTTGTCATACCTGCTGTAACTCCATCAGCACCTGGGGCTTGCCCAGACAAGAGCTTCTTGATGGTATCTGACAGCTCCCTGATTAAGGGCGGGTCTAGGCTGATCGAGTTGTCTTCAACATCGGCATCAGCATACTGCTGCAGTTTACTGGAAGTGGAAGGAGGGGGCTTGCAGAGGACACTTGCATAGTGCTCTCGCTATCGTTGGAGTTTGGTCATCAGATCCGTGACGAGGCTTATGCCATCGGCAGCTAGCAGGGCGGACGACGACTGCTATTTCTTGCCAGCATGGCACAGCTCCTTGATAGACTGGTAGGCAGACTGGAGGTTCCCTGCTTGGAAGCTGTTGTTAGCCTTGTTGGCAATATGGTGGAGCCAAGCAGCTTCATCGTGCTGGAGGCTGCAGCGTCTCTCTATGTTCAGCTTGTGGTAATCGTCCTTCCCCTGGTGTCTGGCTTCACGGCATCGATTGACCAGCTCCAGGAAGGCATCAGAGATCCATGGCTGAATCATCTGGCAACAATCACCTTGGAAACCTTGCAAACTGAGGGGTGTGAAGCTTCTTGTTGTCTGGGGGGTGGCGGCAGGCAGGGCCAGGACGGGCATTGCGGTGGAGGTGCAGGAGGACAGTGGTGGCGAGGAGTCGATGGTCAGTCTGCCCCAGCTCAGCACTACAAAAGACACAGCAATCAGTGGCAGTTCTCCAGCACCCACTGATCAAGATGTGGTCAGTGGTCATGGATGTAGCACCAGTGTTACAGTACCAGGTGGTGTGGTGGATTTGACAATGCTGGAACCAGATGCCCAGGATCTTCAGATTGTGCGTAGTGCACACCTCCAGCATGCAGTCACCATTGTCATTGGTGAAGTCAGACAGGAACAGTCCAATGATGTGTTCCAAGATGCTTGTGTCGGGGCCCCCGGTGGCATTCATGTTCCCTAGGACAATGATGATGTTGTGGTGGGAAATGCAGCGTAGCTCGTCATGCAGCTGTGTATAGAATGCTTCCTTGGCTTGGTCATTGGTGATGTTCGTGGGGGAGTAGACCACGAAGATGGAAAGGCAAGCATACAGCAAGCAGGGACCCAGTGGCTTCCAGGTGGTGAGGGAAGTTACATACCGTTGGTGGATGGCATTGGCCACGACTTGGGTGCAGTGGTGTTGCTGCCGTTCCATATGATCTTGTATTCGCCCACTGTTGTCTCACCATCCTGTGTCCACCTGACTTCCTGGAGACCGGCAATGGCGACATTGAGACAGGTGAGCTCAGAGGCAAGAAGCTGAGGGTAGCTGGGCTCGTTTAAGGTCAGGATGTTCCAGGTAGCGATGCGAAGGGGATTTCTGATGATGTCGATGGATGGCGGCTGCACTGGTGGGGGATCGGGGAACCCCTCCCTTGCAGGTTTGGGGGGAGCCCCATCATTATGCCTGCCAGCGTGCCACAGAGGATGAGGTTGACGCCGAGCCCGTGAGGGCCCAGCCTTTGTATGATTGGCATTCATAGCGGTGGGTTTTTACGGGACAGAGCTGCTAACCCTGCCCCAACCCTCCTCACTTTCTCATCTGGGCTTGGGACCGGCAATGGTGGAGTTGACCTTTTACAATTGCAAAAAAATAAAACAGAAAAGGTTTAAGTTCAGCCTACAATTTGAATAAATAAAAACAATTTGCTATAACAAAACATCATCCTCTTGTACCTCATATCAGTAAACAAACAAATACACTCATTAAAATGCAAATGACACTGTGACGATTATCACAAAACTGCTTCTGCATGATGATAAAAAAAAACAGAATCTACCATGACAGATGATATTGGCACAATATGATGAGTGCAGTGTTTGTTACCATCTTCATATCAAATTAACCTTGACATTTAAATAATGATCTTAATTTGAAATGCTTAGGGGAGGGTTAAAAACCATATGCTATGATAATGTATGGTCTCACAGGGAAACGGTTTTGCATAACAACAGATTTGTAAATGATATTCCTGATTACTTTTAATTCCTCTTAACTATATTTATGGAAGAAGCCAGTTTAAGATGGATGGATATTTAAGGAGTATGGATACTGTCATGTTCAACAACTGAGACAATGATTTGTTTTTTCCGGTCTTTTTTTGTGTCTGTTGAGGGGGGGGGGGGGATAACAGTTTTACTGAAAACTCATCTCAATAAAGCTTTTGTGAAAGCAGTGTTTCTTTACTGGCGTCACATTTTAGCCTTATTTGATTTTAAACGTATTTTTAGATAAGTATCAAAGAAGAAAAAGACTCCACTCACATAGCAATATCAGCATGTTCAGTTGATCAGCTTTCCTGCTTGATCAGAAAGCTGTCTGGCTGCTGCTTGATAGCTTTAGTGCCACGTTTCTAGAGCTGCCAGCATTGACTGACTGCCATTTAAGTTTTTCTCCTCTGCAGCATCTCTTCACTTGTACCACTGTTGGTTTTGGATTGCTTGTGGATTGTTTTTCATGCTGTTTTCTTGTCTTTTGTGCACTGGGGATTTGTGCATTGTGATCATCTTTGCTAAACAATCAGACTGGCTGTTGAGATGCTGAGTGCTGAATGAGTCTCATCCAGCTCTCACCAGAAGTTTGTCATGAGTCTCAGCCCATAAGTTCACTGAACACCATTGGAGGTATAATAATATTGACAAAAATGTATGTTTAAAAGTCCCATTTACTGCACTTTTTTCACATGTTGACAGTTGTCACAGGTCTGTCAGGTTTTGTGATGTAAAAAAAAAAATGAGACCAAGATAAATCATTTCAAAACTTTTCCCACCATTAATGTGACCTATAACCTGTACAACCCAATTGAAAAACAAACTGAAATCTTTTAAGTGGAAAAATAAAACGTAAAATAAAAAATAAAAAATTTACAATTACCTGGTTGCATAAATATGCACACCCTTAAACTAATTCTTTGTTGCAGCACCTTTTACTTTTATTACAGCACTCAGTCTTTTTGGGCAGGAGTAGATCAGCATGGCACATCTTGATGCGGCAATATTTGCCTACTCTTTGCAATCTGTCAGGTTACAAGGGCATCTCCCATGATTCAGATCAAGGTTAGACTCAACTGCAGAGCTGCCAGAACGATCACTCAGACTCCAATGAAAAGTTTCACAAATTTATTGAAAACTCACAGAAAATAAAAATGCAAAGTTCAAGAAAAACAAAACACAAAAGCGCCAACATAATTTCCACAAGACAGGTGCCCCCTGGAGCGCACGTAACCTACGGGAGAGAGCAGACAGAGGTTATAAGGGACAGATTCTCCAAAGGGAGAATAATGCGGGAAAGCACACTTACAACTTGAGCAGCGGAGTCCAGCAGGGAGCTCCAGCAAGGACCAGGGGACGAGGGGAAGGCAGAGACCTGGGTGGATGTCCTGATCTTCCTGGTCAGGTGAGCGTGATCAGCTCCGGAGACACACCTGCGGGTGGCAGCAACCTGAGGAGCAGGACACACAAGATAAGTATACAGATAACTTTGATAACGAGACACAGCTTGACATAAATTGTGGCTGCAAACCCAGACAATCCAGCAATGAGCTCTCCACACGCTGGACCTTAAATACACTGGCTCATCAGATGCAGCAGGTGTGTAATCATACAGGTGTATCCAATCTTCCGGAGCAGGAAACAGGAACAGGAGGGGAGGGGGCGCACGCTCACCTGATCATCACAGCATCTCCTGTGCACAGCCCTCTTCAGATCACCCCACTGATGGTCGATCGGATTCATGTCTGGACTCTGGCTGGGCAATTCCAAAACCTTAATCTTCTTCTGATGAAGCCATTCTTTTGTTGATTTGGATGTGTGCTTTGGGTCATTGTTGTGCTCAAAGATGAAGTTCCTCTTCATCTTCAGCTTTCTAGCAGAAGCCTGAGGGTTTTGTGCCAACACTGACTGGTATTAGGAATGTTCATAATTCTCTCCACCTTGACTAAGGCCCCAGTTCCAGCTAAAGAAAAACAGCCCCAAAGCATGATGCTGCCACCACCAATCTTCACTGTAGATATGGTGTTCTTTTGGTGATGAGCAGTGTTGTGTTTGTGTCAAATATACCTTTTGGGATTATGGTATAAAGTTCAACCTTGGTTTCATCGGACCATAACACATTTTCCCACATCCGTTTGAGAGATTTCAAATGTGTTTTTGCAAAATGTAGCCAGGCTTAGATGTTTTTCTTCGTAAGATAAGGCTCCCATCTTGTCACCCTACCCCATAGCCCAGACACATGAAGAAGAGAGGAGATTGTTGTCACATGTACTAAACAGCCAGTACTTGCCAGAAATTCCTGCAGCTCATTCAGTGTTGCTGTTGGCCTTTTGGCAGCCTCCCTGACCAGTTTTCTTCCTGTCTTTTCATCAATTTTGGAGGGACATCCAGTTCTTGGTAATGTCACTGTTGTGCCATATTTTCTCCACTTGATGATGATGGTCTTCATTGTGTTCCATGGTATATTTAATGCCTTGGAAATTCTTTTGTACCCTTCTCCTGACTGACACCTTTAAATAATGAAATCCCTCTGATGCTTTGGAAGCTCTCTGCGGACCATGGCTTGTGCTGTAAGATGTGACTACAAAAATGTCAGGAAGTGCCTACTAGAACAGCTGAACTTTATTTGGGGTTAATCAGAGGCACATTAAATGGGGGCAGGTGTGTGCTGACTCCCATTTAATATGAGTTTGAATGCGATTGGTTAATTCTGAACACAGCTACATCCCCAGTTATAAGAAGGTGTGCATATTTATGCAACCACGTTATTGTAAGGTTTTTTTATTTTTCCCCTTAAAAGATTTCAGTTTGTTTTTTAATTGGGTTGTACAGGTTATAGGTCACATTAACGGTGGAAAAAGTTTTGAAATGATTTATCTTGGTCTCATCTTTTATACATCACAAAAACCTGGCATTTAAACAGGGGTGTGTAGATTTTTATATCCACTCCAATTATTGCAGCATCATTGTGAATCATCTTTTGCAGCCGTCCTCAGCACAGCTCATGTCAGTTCATTTCTCTTTAAAGGTCCATGAACTGCAGTTAACCCCACCTCCCTCTTTCTTTGCTATTGCTAATTTTAGTTGAGTAGCTCTTTACCATGGAAACATTCAAGAATGAGTGAAAAGCTGAACTGGTAGTGTCAGCTAGTCACCTTTGGTCCCTGTTAAAGATAAGCTATATTAAAATAAGCTAAAATAATGTATAAGAATGGCATATATGGTCAATTGTTTGTTGTGAACAAGGATTCCAATAAGGGTGAATAAAATTGATAGAAAAAGCAGCCATATCGACAGTTAAGCTAACTCCGAGTGGCCTGTCTGTCTGCCTCTCCCTGCTGAGGCGAGCTCTAATGGGGTTAGACAGACCGACTCTAATGGCCTAACCAAGCTAATGCTAATGGTTCAATGTGCCATCATAGCAAAAAATATAGCAAAACAAGCCAGAATGACACAAGATATGGACTCTGAATTAGTGGACTAGGTGGAAAGAGGGATGTTTATTTGAGTGACTGAAATTTAAAGAACAATATAGACTGCACTAAGCAAATTTCATACAGGCAATATTAGCTCTGAAGTTAATGCCTTGGGCTCACACTGTGGGTGGGGACTGAATCATTACAGTCTGGTGATGGGTTGTAAGTGAAGACCGGATTTGTCAGTGATGTAGGGAAAAAGTTCCTGCAAGAGCAAAAATGGCTTCTGACCATTCTGCCAAAATGTTAAAATATAACTGGAAAATTTTGCACTTCCTTAAATAAATGCTGTGTGAATGCTGCTAGCTGAAATAATTCAGTGGCAATGCTGCCAAAATATTGGCTGAAGTGCTATAACTGCAATTTCCCAGTTTGGGATCAATCAAGTACATCTGTCTATCTAGTATCTATGACACTATCTGTAATGCTGAACAAGCTGAAAGCTGAAGAGTTTTAGCTGAAAAGTTCAAAATACATAAATCCTGATGGGAAAAAAGATAATTCTGCCAAAATGTTCAAACATCAAAGCAAGGCCTTAACAGATGACATGGTGCATGTCCCACAGAGAGCAACTGACAGACACAGCAGCCATTTTTACATTCATGGGTGTGTAAACAACAAATGTTATGTATGACATTAATAAATATACATAGTCAGTCAGGTAGTTATTTCAATCAAATGTGTCATTTCAGATTTTTTAATAACAGCGCATCAGATTTATATAGCACTTTATCATAGACACTCAAAGACGCTTTACAAGTAGATACATTATTCATTCACTCCAGACAGACAACAGTAGTGGCAAGCTACTACTGTAGCCACAGCTGCCCTGGGGCAGGCTGACGGAAACGTGGCTGCCAATCCGCGCCAACAGCCTCTCCAGCCACCACCAAACATTTATACACTTTCATACCCTGTGTTATGGACACAGGAGGCAAGGTGGATAAAGTGTCTTGCCCAGGGACACAACGGCAGGATATCTGGGGAGAGCAAGATTCGAACCGCCAACCAACCGGTTATTGGACGACCTGCTCTACCTCCTGAACCACTGCCGTCCTCTTTAACTTATTGTTTACTTTTACTCACTAGTCATGTTTAGGCACTAAAAATATGTGACAGTGTATTAAAAATTACAATCATTCCAAGGTGTCCTGGATTCATCCATCCATCCATCCATCCATCCATCCATCCATCCATCCATCATCTACCACTTATCTGGGGGTCTCGGTCACAGAGGCAGGAGTGTATGTGTCCACTGGATTAGTCATTTTTCCACTTCTCATTCATTGTGTCTGAAACACAGTGGAAAGTATTTGGCTCTGGTGAAGTAGGATTCGGACTGTGGTGTGTGAAGTAGCCCATACTTCTCCCTACTTTTCATTTGTATAAAGATGACATTTTTAAATTTTTTGCAAAGGAGGTCTGGGCAGCTGGAATGCATCGATTGCAGTGGTGTGGTGCCGAAAGTTTAAACTAGCGGTTTTTTAAGTCGAATAATGACAAATTCATTAACTGCAACGATATAAGACTCACAATCTGCCATGTCTGGGATATTCACCATGTGGGAATACCTTCCACAGCCGGATCTGTCGACCACTCAGGTGCAGCCTTTGTGTTCTCAGTAGCAGGATGAATGAGAGTCTTTCCCCCTCAACAGAGCTCTTTGACTGTTGGGTTTCCATAATGACCCTGTGTACATGGTCACAAGTAAACCGATTACTGGGTTAAACCAGTAAAGGTAATAAACGGCTTATGGTGTTTACATGCACCAAGTAATGGTTTATTGGGCAAATAAACTAGGTGTGTTAAATTGTTTTCTCATAAACCAATAATGGGCTTTAACTGATAAAGGTAATCAGATTACACTGTTTACATAACAGTTTGAATAATCAGGTAACTCCAGAAAGCTGGTTCTAATCGGTTTACTCATGACTATGTAAACGGGGTCAATATCAATTATTTTCTATCACTCCACTTGGTTACACCTATCCTCTACACCACACTATCAGGAACCGGCCAAAGTCCCAGGGTCAGCAGGCGGCCTGCAGAACGGCATCAGGCAGCCTGCTAGAGGAAAAGGGCCACCTGACCCAGGAACCCAGTCCTTCGGGCAGCCAGCCCACATAGTTGAGCCACCAGGCCTGGAGGAATAGACGAGGCAGCGGCTTACCCACCAGAAGGCTGACAGGTGGGTGGCTGAACTGAAGAAGGGGAACCCCTGCGGTTCCTGGTGGCAGGACCAGGCAGACTATGGCGGAGCCTGGCGGAAGAGGAAGGGACACCCCAAGGACTTCTGGAAGTGAGGGAAGGGACCTCGGTGTCCCCAAGCTGGCCGGCTGCACCCTCGGTGATCCCGGCTTGGGACTGGGGCTCGGCTGCACCCTCGGTGGTCCCGGCTTGGGACTGCGTTGCACCAGCGGTGACCCGCATCCGGGGCCTCATTACTCCCATGGTGAGCCCCGATTGGGCCAGTGTAGCGCCCACGGTGGACCCTGACCAAGCCAAGGTTGCACCCATGGTGGAGTCCCGCTAGACCCCTGCTGCACCCACGGTGGGACCCAGCTGGGCCACTGCTGACCTCCACGCCGTCTTGACCCTGGGCCAGCCGACCCGTACAAGAACCCAAGCCAGGAGGTGGTCAATCACAGGCACCCCCAGAGACCTGGGCTGAAGCGGAACCCAACCCACATCCTTTGCCAGACGTGGAGCTGGATCCATGGAGACCACAGCGGGGATGGCAGCGGCCGCAATTACCTCCTGTGACAAGCCTGGATCCTCCGTCTCGTCCGATGATGTGGCGCTCTCTCTGGCGACCCTAGAAGAGGACTTAGACACACCCTGACTTTCTTGTTGAGTCAGGGTGCTGAACCATGCTATTCTGAAGGCTGCAAATGAATCTATACCTCGGGGAGCCAGAAAGAACTATAGGCCTTACTGGACAGAAGAGCTCCAGCAGCTTGAAGACAGTGTGGCAGAGGCAAGGAAAAAAGTAGAAGCAGATCCTACAGTAGAAAACAACATTGCCCTGAAGGTGGCCACTGCAAAACACAGGCAGACATTTATACAGGAAGCTCGAAAGAGATGGCAAGAAAAGACAGAGCAGCTCAACTTGGACAAGGACGGCAACAAGCTTTGGAAACTGGCTCAAGCCCTCAACGACGAGAACAGCAAAAGCTTGCCAATCACAGTACAGGCAGATCAAGAACTGCTGACTGGCAAGAAAGCAGCAGGCCATTTCATCAACCAGTATGCAAAGACGAGCCATCTTCAGATTCCACCAGAGAGAAGAAAGGTTGTCAGAGGAGCCCAGCAAATTCTTCAGAACGCACAGATTGAACCAGTGATGAATTCGCCATTCATTCTCAAGGAGCTGGAGGATGCAATGACAACACTGAAGCAGAAAAAAGTCCCTGGGTCTGACAAGATCACAAATGAAATGTTGCTGAACCTTGGCCCCAAAACCAAGAAGAAACTTCTGCAGCTTTTCAACGACAGTTGGAGATCAGGGACTGTGCCTCAGATCTGGAGAGAAGCCACGATGATTCCAGTGCACAAAAAAGGCAAAGATAAGTTGAAGGCTGAAAGCTATCGCCCCATAAGCCTTACAAGCTGCATAGGAAAACTGCTAGAGCGTCTCATCAACAACAGACTCATGTGGCACTTGGAAGGAAAACAACACATTGGCCCAGAGCAAGCAGCCTTCAGGCAGAACCGGTCTACAGAGGACCAAATAACATACATCTCTCAAGCCATAGAAGATGCCTTCCAAGAAAAAAAAGCACACCCTTGCTGTGTGGATTGACCTAGAAAAGGAGTTTGACAGGGTATGGAAAGACGGCCTCAAGCTGAAACTGTGCCAGTGCAGTATCGCTGGGCGCATGTACAAGTGGATTGCCCAGTACCTGCACAACAGAAGAGCCAGAGTCCAGTTCAGACAGTACTCCAGCAAGAAGAAGGTGTTGAGGGAAGGAGTCCCACAAGGAGGAGTGCTCTCCCCAACACTCTTCCTTGTATTCATTAAGGACATCATCCAGAGTTTGCCAAGGAACGTACAAGGTGCCATCTATGCCGATGACCTAGCCCTCTGGTGCAGTGAGGAAAGCATCGTGACTGCAAACTACAGACTGCAGCAAGTTCTCCGGCTGATAGAGGCATGGACCAAGTCATGGCTTGTAAGCTTAAATGAGAGGAAGACTACATACACCGTCTTCACCCTGTCCACCCAACCCCAGAAGGTGAAACTGCAGATCAACTCCCATGAGCTCCAGGCTGAATATGCACCCACATACCTTGGGATCACCATGGATCGCAGACTGACTTGGAAGAACCAGCTGCACAAGAACCAGGCAAGAGCAAAGATCAGGATGGCCCTGATGAAGAAACTGTCAGGAACAGACTGGGGTGCAGACCAGGGTGTCCTGAAGAAGCTCTATGTGGGGAGGATTCGGCCTGTTCTGGAGTATGGCATGGCAGCAACCTCAACAGCTGCCAAAAGCAACACTGAGAAGCTGGACAGACTCCAAAACCAAGCCATGCGAATGATGACAGGAGCCATGCGCAGTACCCCTATCAAAGCGCTGGAGACAACAACAGGCCTTGCACCACTGGAAGACAGAAGAAACATCAAGGTACTGACCCAGGCCACCAAATTCAAAAGACTGGAAAACCATCCCATGAAGGACAGACTGAACAAGCCAACAAAAGGGAGACTTAAGAGATCGAGCTTCATCCACCAGAGCAGGACACTTGAAAGGAGAGACCCAGAACTGATGGACCACATACCCACACCAATACCACCCATAGCATCTGTTCCCTCCTGGAACCGACAGAACTTCCCAGCCATACGCACAGACATATCGGGCATTGGGAAGAAAGGAACACAGTCAGACCAAGAGAGGAAGTCACTGGCCCTGGAGTTCATTCGGTCTGCCTACCCTAAAGAGCAGTGGACTCATGTCTACACAGACGGCTCTGCCATGGAAGCAACCAGGAATGGAGGAGGCGGCGTGTACATCAGGTACGCTGACGAGGAGACCCACATTCCCATTGCGACTGGAAAGTACTCCACCAATTTCAGGGCTGAGGCACAGGCCCTGAGAACAGCAGCAGCCCACATCAGGGAACATCAAGACAAGGCACACAAGCGGGTCGTCATCTTCACTGATGCCCTCTCTGTCTTGGATGCACTTCAGGACCCCCAACGCAAAGAACTGAATGAACTCGCCCTCATTCTGTCTCAACTAGCAACACAGGCGAACGTATCACTCCAGTGGATTCCTGCCCACTGTGGAATCTATGGAAATGAGACGGCTAACAGACTTGCTAAGGAGGGTGGGCAGCAAGACCAGGAAGACAGGCAGGTCTCTTACAGTGAGGAGAAAACCATTATTAAGGCCTTGTCTCACAAGAAGTGGCAGCAGCAACACCCAAACTTCTGCAAGGATGACAACTACTGCAGTCTGAGCAGGGCTGACCAAGTCGTTCTGTTCAGACTCTGAACTGGACATAACAGAATGCATGCTCACATGCACCAGAAACTTAAAGTTGGACAATCGGACAGATGCCCATGTGGTACTGCCCAAATGACCAGCGAACACCTCCTCCAAGACTGCCCAGACTACGCTGCACTCAGACGAGCTACGTGGCCTGACCCCACATCGCTGAACCAAAAGCTGCACGGGGACCTCGGGGACCTCCGCAGGACGGCAGCATTCGTCAGGGCAGCTGGTGTGACCATCTAGCGATCGACGAAGAAGAAGAAGAAGAAGAAGAACTTAGACACAGAGGAGGAAGAGTCAGGGCCTCCAGCAGCGGCAGAGCCCGGCAAGGTGAGCTCAGGTGCAGCGTATGGCTGCAGCTGGCTCTCCTCACCTGGAGCTAGGCAAAAATGCTCTATAAGAGAAAGGAGAAAGACAAAAGAGAGCACTTGCCTTAGCTTGAGCTCCACTGCCGTCCAGGACTCTCTACGGGCTTGGCCTCCTGGAGGTGCAGCTTGGGCACAGATTCTGCTGCTGCGGCCTCCACAGCAGGCTTGATGGTGGTTGCAGTCTTGGCCTCCTCCAGTAAAGGTTCTAATGCAGGTGACTCTCCCGGTGTGGATTCTGGAGGTAGAGTCTCACGTTGCACTGGACCCCAGGAGACTGAAGCCAGGGGATGCTCTGTCATTGGCACACGCCTCAGGTCAGTCACAGTGCCCTCTCTCTGTCCAGAGAAGCTCCGCAGGGCTGGGATTAGGTCTTTCAGTACCGCAGGCTCCTTCTTCATCCGGTGACTGAGCTCCAGGGCCGATGGATGCTCAGAGGCGAAAGGAAGAGAGATGAGAGGGTAGGTGATTGATTTTCAACAGCAGCAGGTGGGGAGAGCTCAGGGGACTGCTTTTCCTGAGCCTCCCTACCAGGAATCAGGCAAGACATCTCAACATTAATAGAAATAGAATGGAAATTAACCTGCCTGTTAACCTGGACTTGGATGTTGCCTGCTGCTGTACTGTGTGGAGTGTCTTCCCTCTCCCTGGAGAGCTTGGACCCCACTATGGGAGTAGTAGGGACTGCCCCTGGCGTCATGGAAACAGGAACTTCCGGAGACGGCACGGAGAGCCTCCGAACAGCGGAAAGAGCAATTGAGGAGACGGACTGTGCGGCAGCTGGAGAAGAAGAATAGACTGACGTGATAGCCGGCGAGAACGAACTGGAAGAGGAAATGGTCTCACTGGCTGAGAAACGGGCTGCTGACAAGGAAAAGATGGTGCTTCTCCAGGTATCCAGGGCTGGAGTCGAGGTGGGTTGGAGCTCCGGAGATGGGGCGGGGCTGGAGCAGAAGAGCTGAGGGAGGAGGATGGCCACTTTTGCCGTGAAGCCGCTTCCGTGTTGAGGGCTGCTCCAATGCTAGAGATTCCCTCTCGGGCTCCTCTCCACGCAGCACGAGGATGAAATGAAGGATGTCGGCCAACTCGGGAAAAAACAAGAGATTGGGACATTCCTCCAATACCTCCACTTCGGTGTCCCGAGCGGCATGAGCAGTCTCGCTAGAAACCAGCCCCTGTATGGAAGTGAAGGTGTCCTCAAGACGGGCCAGTCTGTTCAGCTATGCATCGCTCCAGTTGCCCAACATGACTCCGGTAGCAGGTAGGAAAGACACACACAAAAAAATTGGAAAAAAAGCACGCTACTTCACTGCTTGGGCTCTTTGTGGTGGCAGCTTACTGTCATGTCCGCTGTGCGATCTCGCAGCGAACATATAAATGGATGCAAGCTCAACGTGCAGTAATGTAACATGTTTATTTACAAAAGAGAAAATATACAAAATGTCCAAATGCAGCCACTGTTGAGAGGAGATGAGACAACCGGCTACAAACTCTGTTGGCCAGGATTAACTGCCATACGAGCTCCAAGCAAGGTAGGAGCAGAGAGGAAAGGCATAAATGAGGGAAGACTTACGTACATATACAGTATGTTGGAGCGGAAAGGCTCTGAGGAACAACACAGTTCAGTCCAGGGAAAAAAGCCAACTGTCGCGAACCAGGATGTCCAATGTTCACTTAAGCTGCCACACTGACTGATTACACTGCCTCCCTATAAGTACACAATACACTAACGAAGGCAAGTGGACACAGCCGTGTGGCAAGCAGGTGCGTGACTGATTGGAACCAGGTGTGTATGCGTGTGTGTGTGTGTGTGCGTGTGTGTGTGTGTGTGCATGTGGTGATACCATACAGCCAGTGAGTGTCTGGTGAGGAGGAGGCGTGGCTGTAGGACTGGCAGAGAGCAAGACTTAATCTGCCATCTGGAATTAATAAGCAATAATCAAAAACCTACAGCCTCTGGTCATGGACGGGGTTGAAGACAACCCCGAACATGACAATACCAACTAAGACAGACGATTTTTAAATTATCCAATTTTTTTTTTTTAAATCAAATATTAACAGCATGCTTAGCATGTTTATTTTGGCACAACCCAGCCAGCATGTCCATGTGGGCTCGACAGTAGGTTTAAGCTGGGCTGCCTTATGGGTCCCATGTGGGTTTGTCTGCATGTTTCATGTTGGCCAGATATGTGTTTGCCCACATGAACTTTACCTGTTACAGATAAGCAAGTAATAGGTTTACCCGCTTTAAACCCATTTGGGCCCCACATGAGTTTAATTGGGGGAGCAGGTTTCAGTAACACTTGTGCCATAGGCAAAATTATGCAAAAAAGTCACTAATATTTGAGAAAAATGTGAACATTTATAAGAAAAAAGAAATAATAGCAAATTTATGAGAAAAAAGTCACAAATTTACTAGAGAAAAGTCACAAATCTATAAGAAAAAAAGTGAATTTACTAGAAAAAAGTAATAAATTTACAAAAACAAATTTTTTTGTAAAATTACTTGAAAGGAGTTAGAAACTTACAAGAAAAATTTAGCAAATTTACAAAAAAAAAGTCATAAATTTATCAGGAAAAATTAGAAAAAGTTACAAATTAACAAAAAAAATAGCAAATGTATGTAAGTAAAGTATGTAAGTAAACAAACTGAATATTTATGAGAAAAAAGTCCCAAATTTATGAGGAAAAGCTGTAAATTTACAGAAAAAAGTTGAAAATTTGAGAAAGTTCCAAATTTACAAGAAAAATTTTGCAAATTTATGGGGAAAAACTCACAAATTTACAAGAAAATAACAAATTTACAAGGAAAAAAGTAACACGTTTATGAGTAAAAAGTTGCGAGATTACAGTTAAAAAGTGGCAAATATATGAGAAAGTTACAAAATAATAAAGTTAAGAAATTTAAGAAAAAGTCAGTTTTACAAGAAAAACTAACAAATTTATGAGGAAAAAGTTACAAGTTTACAGTAAAAAAAAGTTGCAAATTTATGAGAGTCAAATTTTCAAGAAAAATTTATCAATTTGGGCGAAAAAGTCACAAATGTACATGAAAATAAATTTATGAGAAAATAAGTTGAAAATAGGTAAACAGGTAAAGTCCAAGTGGGTGAACACAGATGGGGCCAATATGGAATCCACAGGCAAACCCACATGGGACCCATAAAACAGTGCGGCTTTAACCTTTGGTGGGACCCACATGGGCATGCTGGCTGGGAACTTAATAACTGCAGGCTTTAAATTTATAGCACCACATTGAATTGTATGTAGTTAGCCTTTTTTAAGATACTTTATGGTAAAGCTATAACAGGAACTTTTCTGCACTGTTTGTGGGAATGCTCTTGGATTAGAATCAATTCTGCGTTATATAATTCTCTGGAAATGTCTGGTGTGGAACAAAAACTCCCGTGACTCCCACTTTCTGTTTGCTGGGGGATAGATCACAAATGTCAAGCATTACTAAAACTGACTTTTCAGTTATTGCAGTTGGTTTAGTCACGGCATGAAGGATCGTATTGATGCACTGGAGAACAACTAAAGTCCCAGAGGTGAGAGAATGGGCAGATGCAGTGGTGGAGATGGCTCCCACTCAGATAGAGTGGTGGAGATGGCTCCCCCAGAAAAGATCCCTTTTCTGCTGAGCAATGGATGCTCAGCAGAAAAGGGAGACATGGTTCAGTGTGGGACATTTTGAGAGTCACATAAGATTAACTTCTGCCTATTGTTTTAGGTTGACTTCTGTTGTCTGTAACCTTGTTACTGGAGTGGTGGACTAGTTGATAGTGCATCCACCCCACAACCGGCAGGTTGGGGGTTCAAGTCCCAGCCAGGTCATACCAAAGACCATATAAAAATGGTACTTCCCAGCTTGGTGCTCAGCATAATACAATGGGGGAAGGAGAAGTTGTTTGTGGTGGCAGCGACCCCTCTGATTCTACATGTGATTAACACTGTAGATAGGAGAAATGTAATTTTGTTCTACTGTACATGATGGACTGAATGACAATAGAGATGGCTTGTTCTGGTTTTCCTACAACAATATTTTAAATATTTTTTTTTAAATCAAAAAAAATATTTTTTAAAATATATAAAAAAAATATTCACTAATACAGCAAGCTCTGTCTGATTTTCTTCTTTTGCATACCATGTACATACATTGCTTTCCAAGGAAAACTCAATAAAAACAATTTAAAAGAAACTCTATGATAAACACTTCCCCAGAATAGCTTAAGTTATTGTTTTCATTGCTTCTCTGGACTACTGCCACTTCCTATCATTCTTCTGACCCACTGAACAGGTGAGTCCAACACAACAGGATATGTTTTCAAAAACTGAAAAACAATCCAGAGGTGGTGCAGAAATCTTGGCTCTGACCACCTGAATGCAAGTACCTCCAAAGCATGCTTTAAGGGTCGATTCTTCACAACTTTAAAACAAAAGTTCATATAGTGCTTGACATTTTCATGGTTCTGAAAAATGCCATGTCCATCTCCACAAATAAGTTCAAGACCTTGTGTGGAAGTCATTCAGACAAGCACTAATCCTATCTGCCTGTCTCCTTTTTTTCTCTCTAGAGACTCTGCTATAGCCTTGCTCATCCATCTGTTTTTGCTTGACCTGAAGGCTTTTGTTCCTCTCTACCGATCAGCAGAACAGCAAAAAACTGTTAGTGACAAGAGTCCAGCTTATTTAACTCAGGCATTAGCCGTTAATGGCTCTCCATAAGCTATCAGGAAAAAGTCTAGCTAATTAAATGTCATCATGGTTGTAGTTATCTGTTCATTCTTCACTCACTTCATTCTATGACACACCGTGTCATAGAATGAAGTCATTCTATGACACGGTGGTGGCATCAGCCATCACTTTTGGAGTGGTCTGCTGGGGCAGTGGCATTACTGCAGCCGATAGGAAGAGACTGAACAAACTGATTAAGAAAGCTAGCTCTGTCCTGGGGCAACGCCTTGATCCGATGGAGGAGATAGGAGAGAGAAGGACGGTGGCTAAACTGTCATCTCTGCTGGAGTCCGAGTTCCACCCTATGCAGGACATACTGGATGCACTGAGGAGCTCATTTAGCAGCAGACTACATCATCCCAGGTGCACAACCGAGAGGTTTCGTAGGTCCTTCCTACCAACGGCTGTCAGACTGTACAACCTAAGCAGGGCTGCTCGCAGAGATAGCAAAAAGACGTAACAAACTAATAGTTTTTTGAATGCAAAAGATGCAATAGACTTACACAATGGTCCTCTCCGGCATACAACTAGGAACATACCGGTCGCTATGGAGGGTGAGAATATGTATGGGCACATAATCATACCATGTAGGATAACTAAGTAGACGGTTATGCTGTTTCATCCCACCTAGCAACAATGCTCTGCACTGTGTGTGTTTATATATTTACATATTTATTCCATCTAGCTACAATGCTCTGCACTGGGTGTGTTTATATTTATATATCTATATATTTATTCCATCTAGCTACAATGCTCAGCACTGGGTGTGTTTATATTTATATATCTATATATTTATTCCATCTAGCTACAATGCTCCGTACTGTGGGTGTTTATATATTTACATATTTATTCCATCTAGCTACAATGCTCTGCACTGTGTCTGTGTGTGTGTGTGTATATATATATTTTATAGTAATATGTACATATGTATATTAGCTGCTCTTGCTTGCTTGTGTTTTTTTTTTTTTTTTTTTTTTTTTTCCTTGCCTTCTGATTGTTGCTCTGAGTGTTGCTATCCCTGTGCTGTTGCAATCCTGGAATTTCCCCGTTGTGGGACTAATAAAGGCTTATCTTATCTTATCTTATTCTATCTACCCTAAAGAATATGGCTGCAAGTTACTAATGACATTAAATACAACAGCTGACCTTTGCACAGCCTATGACACCAACATGTTTTGCTGTTATTCTGTTTTCAAAAATGAAAAAGTAGTCTTTTTAATATATCTATCACACAGGTGCTGTGAAAAAGTATTTGCCCCTCCTGCTTTTTATTTTTGCATATTTGTCACACTTAAATGTTTCAGCTCATCAAACAAATGTTAATATCAGACAAAGATAACCTAATACAAAATCCAGTTTTTAAACAATGATTTCATTTATTAAGGAAAAAAAACTATTCAAACCTACCTGACTGTAATGGTTCCTGTGTGCATTCTGTATCCCTGCATCTCTCTCTCCCTCTGATTAGGCTCACTCCCTGCAGCCTTGCGCTCCACCTGCTACTGATTAGAGGAGCCCTTAAATAGGACACTGTCCTTTCACTCTGCCTGGTCGTGTTAACCTGTCCACAGCCTGTATCCTGTCTGAGCTCAGTATTGTTGCTTTATCCTGCCTTGCTGTACTTCTGATCTTTTGCTTGCCCTAGACCAGGGATGGGCAACTTTGGAGGTAGTGATGGCCACAAATTTTTTTCTTCACTTCCCGAGGGCCAGATTTACATGTAAACCTACCGGGGGGTACTTACTGCACAGTTAAAAGTTTCACAATTAAAACTGAAAATACAAATGAAAATAAAAGCTACTCAGTGTTTTACCATATCAAAATTAAAATTACTGATAAAATTATATCTAACCTGCAATGGACTGGCGACCTGTCTGGTGTGTACCCTGCCTCTCGCCCAAAGATGCTGGGATAAGCTCCAGCCTCCCTCCACCCCCCCCCCCCCCCAAAAAAGGATTAAGAAGTAGAAGATGGATAGACAAATGGATAAAATTATATAATGACCTAATTTTTAAAACTTTCTCCATCAAAATGATGAGCAAAGACAAATCCTGGATGACAATTAATAAAAGAAGCCAAGAAGAAAAGGAAATATGATGAGGCTTTTCTTGCTCTTGGTTTCATTGTGGGTGTGGTGGGGCAGAGAAATAGCTGTGTGGGCTTGGTAATGTCTGGCTCCCCAAAATGGGGAATTAAAAACAAGTTTAAGAGTCACTGGTATAAATGAACCAAAAAAAAAAAAAAATCAACAGATTACAACGACCAGTCTCTGAACTTCCAGTGCTGATGTGGAATTTTAATGGTGTGCTTCAGTTGCACTCTTTTAAAAGAAACCTCTAAGCTTTGAATATTTTTCTGCACAATTAAGGAAAGCCTCTGAGCTCCATGAGGCTTCACCTGCCAAACAAGAATAAATGCTACAGCTCCTCAGCTGTACAAATTATTCTTGTTTAAAAGCAGCCTACTTTGTACATTTAGTGCTGTTTATAGCCTATTAATGTGGTCTTAGCATGCAAAACTAGTGATGGAATGGCAGGCTCTGGAGCTTCAAGGGTACTCCGAGCTTATCCAGGAAATATTTGGCGAAGCGCATTTCAAGGTGTGTATTGCTGACATATGTGTTGACATTGTACCATGTGACTGGGTCAGGAAACCATTCATGATTTTGCACGCAACATGAAATAAAGTGAGCAGCGATACACAATGGAAATCCCTGTCTCTCACATTTTATGTTGTCGATGTTTGACTGTGTAAGGGATTTGTCACAGCCAATTTTCAGATGGAGGCAGCACAAAAAACATGGACTTCTCCAGTTTGGGAACATTTTGAGCGCATTTCTCCCATTGATGTATTTTCTACAAAGAGTGGATATTTATTGTAACTGAGGTGATCACTTAGTGGTGAAGTCTGCACTACAAGCGGGAGGCCTGGGTTTGAATCCCAGCTGGGCCATTCTTGTAATTTTATTTTTATTTGCAAGGTGAAGTGTCTGTTGTGTTTCAAAAAGCATGAATCATTATTACATGTCATTATGCTGCGGCACTATTGCTATTGCACCCTGCATGAGAATAAGGCCAGAGTTGAATATACTGGAAAAGACAGTATAAGACTGTTGAAAATTTATTATTTCTTAATAAAAATGGATGAGTAGTACAAGCACACCAAGTAACACAGGCACATTCACTGTAGTCACCCCAGTTTTATTATTTCTTTTTTCCCTTATGATCATTGATATTTCTTAAAAGATGGCACATTTTTTGAAATTGAAAAAATAACCTTTAAACCAATAATGCCCTTGTAAAAATCTGCATGCTGTATACTTTTTGTTGACTGCATGGCCTAGTAGAGCAAATGAAGTTTCACATGAGGCCTCGTTGATATGAACCATTTTGATGGAAAGGCTCAAGTCTTTAAGACAGCTTTACCTGGCTGTCACTAAGTGGTAGCTTAGAGGTACAATGTCTATCTTGCATCTGGAGTGCTAGGGTTCAAGTCCCAGTGGGGTTATTCTTATAACTTATATTTGCAAGGTGAAGCATCTGTTGTGTTTCAAAGAGCTTGGATACAACAATAACACATCATTATGCTGAGGTACTCTTGTGCCCTGCATGACAAGAAGGACAGAGATGAATGTACTGGGAAAAACATTATAAGACTGTTGAAAAGTTATTTCTTAAAAAAAATGAATAAGTAGTACAAGCATATTCACTATAGTCACCTCAGTTTTATTATTTTTGTTTTCCCTTATGATCATTGATATTTCATAAAAGACAGTGCATTTATTGAAATGAAAAAAATACACATTAAACCAATACCCTAGTAAAAATCTGCATGTTGCATACGTTTTACTGAAATGAAAAACACACAAACCAAAAACACCCTAGTCAAAATCTGCATGTTGTATATGTTTTGTCCACTAGATGGCCTAGTAGAGAAAATGAAGTTTCACATGAGGCCTCGTCTATATGAGCCATTTTGATGAAAGGCCTCAAGTCCTCCAGAAAGCCTCATCTGGCCATCACTATGCAAAACATACCTGACAACACTCCAGTGCACACTGCTGCTCCTGCTAGTGGCTCCCTCACTCTCACTCTATCGCTTTCAGAGAGCAGCACTTAGGTTTTGATTAGAACTCCATCTGCTGGCGGACTCTATAATTGCATTTAAGAATGCAGTTCCAAATGTGATATAAATAAATAGTTGATTTTTGGAGTAGTGAATGAGGAGCAGGCCGTCAGTTGCCCATCTCTGCCCTAGACCTTGAGACTACCGTTTGTATTAGATTTGTCTGTCTTCCCTGATCTAGCCTTCCATGCTTAGACCCTTGCTTGCCTCTGGACTCTGGAAATTGCCTAACGGATTGGATTTGGATATTCTCGGACTGTGCACATCATCACCTCCCCAAGTAAGTTGACTTATCACCATTTGTCTTCACTCTCATTCCCCAACACTCAGGTCTGGCCAGCATGTCTCCAACAAACCCCTGGAAGCTCCCCTGCAGCACCTCAGCACCTTCTCCCCTGGCAACCTGCTCCCCCAGCGTGGAGGTTTTTCACCTGCTCCCAGTCGCTGTCCCCTGCAGAAGCTGTAAGCACAAAAGCTAACATTAAAACTTTGTCGTACAGTTTGCCATCGATACTTATCTGTGACTCTGTTCAATCATCGCAGAGTTGCCACATCTTCTTGAAATCACCATTGTACATTTACCTTGCACATTTATTGTAAAAAAGATTTTTGTTTCACCTCATTTATTGTTTCTGCCGTGTCTGCTTTTGGGTCATATACCGAGAACCCTAACACTGACCCTATCTGAAAAAGTAATTGCCCCCCACGTTACATCATCATCATCATTGCATCATCATTTTTTGGAAAGATGAGTTTGATTTCACTAGCCACTGTTAGCCTTGATTACTGCCAGACACACTGAATCAAGAAATTACTTAAATAGAACCTGTCTGGCAAAGTGAAGTAGGCTAAAAGTGTGGTGATTCGCTCTGCCTGCCTGTTGACTGATTCGCCACAGCTGCGCGCACACCTGCCCTCCTCATCAGCTAGACTATTTAAGCCGTGCTGCCCTCAGGTCTGCACGGAGTCGTCTTTCTCCCTGGTTTGATGAGACCATCTCTACACTTTGTCAATAGCCGAGATTACTCTCAACCTCATCATTCTCCGGAGGCTACTCCTCTCCTTCCTCGCCTTCCAAAAGAGAACCACCTCCATCTCATCGTCCACCCGGGAGTGCTACTCCCCAACGCCAAGTAAGCTCCTCTCATCACTTTCATCTCTCCACACTTGCTCCGCTGTGCACAGGTGGAAATCCGTGGCAGCGGAACTCCTCCACCTGGCGGTGGGCCGAATACTCCCTGCATCTCATCACTCCTTCTACCTGTCCCTTTGCAACCGGGGCTGAAGATGCTGTCTTGCTGGCCGGAGACTTCAGGACCAAACTTGAGCTGCTCTCCAACTAACAACACAGCACAGCTCCGCCATAGGGTTGCCAGGCTGTACGGTGCTCTGCTCGCCCCAGCTGCTATATTCACACACACACACATACACACACACACACACACACACACATACACATACACTCAAGCCCACATTACACAAAAAAGATAACTGAGTTGATTTCTGGGTCTGTGTCTGCTTTCTGGGTCTCAAAACATGTCAAAAAGTGTAGGGATCCTGAGCACAGGTCTGTCCCGTGCTCGAGTCACTTATTATTTTCCCCATTTTCTATCTTTCTTTTCTGTCTTAGTTATTATGGGGATTATTGGTGTTTTTATTTTGACAGCGCCGCGGCAGGACTTCCTGCTGTCAAGCCTGCTCAGGACCTGTCACGGCTGTGGTTGATTACTGGCTCTCCACACCTGTTCGCAGTTTATGTTTTCTGTCATACTATTTAAGATCGCCAGCAGGGTTTATTCCTCGCTGCGACCTCGCCCTTCTTGGCTGGTATCCCTACCCCTGATGCCAGCTACAGCGTAAGGTTTCGCCCTCGCTATTCCTATGCAAGTTTATTCTACAGAGTAAGGTTTCGCCCTCGCTGTATACATGTAAGTGTTTATATTGTCTCTTTATTTTTTCCTATTATTCACCCGTCGGGATCGCATGTGTAGTTGTCTGAGTTTTGCCCCTCATGGCATGCTCTTTTGTTATTTTTCATTAATAAATAAGCAAACTCACTGGTGGTGTTTGGTGCCTCATTTATGCCCTGGGAGGGAAAAACATAACAAAAAGATCTCAAAAAGCAAAATACCATGCTGTGATCTAAAGAAATTCAAGAACAGATGAGAAACAAAAACCCAGAACAACATCTAAAGACCTGCAAGCTTCACTTGCCTTAGTTTGGACACTGGTCCATGATTCAGTAGTAAGAAAGATGACAAAAATGGCATTCATGGGAGAGTTCCAAGGTGAAAACCACTGCTGACTGAAAGGAACACAAAGGCTCATCTCAGATTTGCCAAAAAATATCTTAATGATCCCCAAGACTCTTGGGAAAATATTTGTGGACTGATGAAACAAATGAACTTTTTGGAAGGCTTGCATCCCGTTATATCTGCGGTAAAACTAACGCAGCATTTGATAAAAAGAACATCGTGCGAACAGCCAAACATGGGGGTGGTAGTGTGAAGGTCTGGGGCTGCTTTGCTGCTTCAGGACCTGGATGACTTGCCATAATTGATGGAACCATGAATTCTGCTCTCTGCCAGAAAATCCTTAAGGAGAGTGTCTGGCCATCAGTTCATCAGTTCATCACCTCAACCTCAAACCCTCCAATGTGGCTAAGTATATTTTAAAAAAATCAGTAAAAAAAGAGCGGGCATTCCTCAACAGCGATGTAAAAGACTCATTGCCAGTTACCGCAAATGTTTGACTGCAGCTGTTACTGCCAAGGATGGCACAACCAGTTACAGTATTAGGTTTAGGGGGCATTTACTTTTACACATAGGGTCAGCTAGGTTTGGATAGGTTTTTTTCCGTTAATAAAAGAAATAATCATTTAAAAATTGCATTTTGTATTTACCTCTCTGTGGATTGCCACCTTATCGTGGTGGAGAGGTTTGAGTGCCTGAATGATCTCAGGAGCTATGTTGTCAGGGGCATCTTGCCCTTGGTATGGTCTCCCAAGGCATACTGGTCCTGGGTGAAGGGCCAGACTAAGAGTGGTCCAGTAGATCTCCATGAAAAACGTTACATCCAGGACCCAGTGTACCCAAAGGAGGCAGGCACATGGGGCTGCCCTTCAGTGGGCTCACCACCTGCAGGAAGAATCATGGTGCTATGTTAACTGGGTGGAAGTCTGGTCTTCTCTGCCTGGACTGATGTTCCCATGACCCAGATAAGCGGTGGAAGATGGATGGAATTTGTATTTACTCAGGTTATCTTTGTCTAATATCAAAATTTGTTTGTTGATCTGAAACATTTTAGTGTGACAAATATGCAAAAATATAAGAAATCAGGAAGGTGGCAAATACTTATTTTACATTTTCAACAAACGATAACAAAAACAGAGGGCACTGAGAGAGTACATACCTCTGTCAAGGATCCATCCATCCATCCATCCATCCATCAATCCAATCCTCTGTCCTTCCATCTGTCCTTCCATCTGTCTACACATTGCAAGATAAATTATATCAACCTAGTCTGTTCAGCTTACTGCATCTGTCACTCATCTGTTACTGTGGATGAAACCTGATGCCTTCTGGACCCTTCCTGTTAATGCATGGAAACATACTATAGGTAAGATGAGGAAGTCTCTGTTTCTATTGAAATCTAATCACAGAGGTAACCATAGTGAGAGGCTAGTAAGATATACATTAGAGCACAAGGAAGCCTTAGCTGACATCAGAAAGTTTTTGAAAAATCACACAGAATTGGTGGCAGCAATCTACATGCATGTCAGCCACACAGGAAATGTGTTGTTTAACCACAGATGTACAGTTAAGAAAAGAAAGAGATCAGAGTTGGAGAAAAGTGTTCTGCAACTTAGGAAAAATATATGGAAAAATCTGAAGGGAAGCTAAAAATTGTCATGGCCGCCGATCTGTCACGCCTGTGTGCGCACCTGCCTGCCATCTCCCTCTGCCTATTTATTCCATCAGGTCCAGTTCTCGGTGTGGAGTCATCTGGTTCTCTACCTAGAATCCTGCTACGACAGACTTCGAGCTTCCCAGCCTCATTGTGTGTTTCCACGCAGGCTTCCAAGCCATCGTTTCTCTCTGTCCGGGCCTGCGCCTCCCGGACCACCAACCTACAAGTAAGCCACCACGATTCCCTTTCACCCTGTCAGCTTCCCCTGTGCACAGGCGAAAATCCGTGGTGGCGGACCTCTCTCTTCTCGGCGATGGATTATCTGCCTCCCTCTCCAGCATCCAGCTCACCGGCCACCTGCGGGCACTATCTTCCTGGCTGCACCTTCGGCGCTACCTGGGTACCACCTCTGACAGTAAGCACAATTCCATCTAAAGTGCCTATTGGGCCAAACTGTTATTAATGGCCTCTGTCTTTTCCCAGGGTTGCCAGGTCATATGGTGCTCTGCCGGCCCCAGCTGGAATTCCAGATTGCACTACACAACCCTGCACACACACATCCACTCACGCACACTAATTCAATAAACTGTTAATTGTATCTACCTTAAGTCATGTCTGCTTTGTGGGTCACTACTACCATGTCAAAATGTCAGGGTTTTTTTGTTTTTGTTTTTTTTTGGGGGGGGGGGGTGAGGATGCCAGTAGCATTTTTCAGGTTGGAGCAGGAACATGTTTACCACTGTGTTGCATCACACCATGTATGCGTTTGGGAACATGCTGGACCAATTAGTTTCGAAAGTGGAGCAGCCTATGTGATTTCCAAAAAGAATTTCAAATTTGTGGCAATGCATCACGTGGCAGTTTTCCACTCAGCTTCCAACTTAAATTAGGTCCAGTAAAAGCAGCACAATTTCTCATTTTTCATATCATTTTTATAAAAAGTGTCTTGACATATACCAGAGACACACACAGTAATTGTCTGTGGTGTTGGTCATTAGCTGTGCCAGTGCCATGAGAGATTTATATCTGCTGTCCATCAGCAAGAACATTGCACAAGCATTTCTTCTCTATTACTGCAAACTTCTTTCTCTGTATTTTACAGCTATTCTCAAACCTCTGCTTTGGTCCTCTGTCATTCATTGGTTACCCTTTTAAAAATAATCACCATGATGACTGTTTAAATATATACAAGACTATCAGGGCCTATTAATGTTCTTTTTGAAATTCTCCTCATTGCCATTTCTTTAATCAGACTATGTCTGATTTCTTCATCCTGTCTCTTTTATCTGCATTTTTCTTTGGGGGGAAAAACAGTTTGTGATGCTTCTTTTAACACTGTCACAGTATTGTCAGCTGTAAAGCCACTCTTTCTTCTCACTGCTACTTTTGTGTTTTCTTTAAAAAAAAAAATAATAGTCATATAAAAGAACCTAACACCTAAATCAAGGTTTGTGGGGAAAAGGTGTAATGTGTGCTGTTTCTTCTTTTAACAGTAGGAGGCACTGCTGCTTCTTACATGAACGAGGACATTATCCCCGATGAAAACGAATTGAAAACAGTTTTAGGACTTGTCAAATTAATGGAATAGGGTGAAATAAAAAGAAAAACAAATTATTTTGTCATCAGTTTTAGTGCTTTGTCATGAACATTAAAGTAAGTGATCACGAAAGAATGAAAGAAATACAATTCTGATGAATATTTTTCTATTTTCTTTAGCACAAACTGCCATTTATTAGTTAGGGGTTTCTATTGTACGTAGCTACAGGGCCATGTATGAGGAAAAGAAAGTGCAAATTTACTTGAGGAAAATTTATCCTAAAGTTTTTTTGTTTTTTTTTTTAAGGAGGGGGGAAAGGCTTTGGGCTAAAATCACAGCCATTTCCTCTATAGGTCAATATACGCAAATGCTATGAGCCTCCAACAGCTGCAGGGGACCCCTGACAATGAGCTTCAACTGGGGTGGTACTGGGAGGTGTTTTTTTTGGGGGGGGGGGGCGGCAAACAAAATCTTGCACAGAACCCCCAAAAAACAGGAAACGGCCCTGGCTAAAATCACCAATATTTCCTTGATGGATCAAAGATGAAACTTGAATTTAATTAGAGGATCCACTGCAGACATTGCTTACTGAAAGCAAACCAATATTCAGTCTAACGCTCCAAAGTAAAACACAAGGTTTCTAACTTATGTATTCTTAAATGTGTACCGTTTCTTTTCTCCTAATTTTTCTCACAAAGTAGCCATTTTTTTCCATACATTTCCATTTTTTCTCGTAAATTTGTCACCCTTTTCCACATACATTTGTCCCTTTTTTCTCGTAATTTTTTTTCCATTAATTTGCAATTTTTTCGTGTAAATTCTCAATTTTTTCATAAGGTTGAATTTTTTATATAAAGTTGTCCCTGTTGTATTTTTTATTGTTGTTTTTGCATATTTTCCCCACATTTCTCTTGTAAATTAGCAATGGTTTTTTTGTGTGATAAATTTGCCAGTTCGTCCTTTTAAACTGTTTTTTTTTTTTTTTTTTGGCGAAAATGCAATCACGTGACGGCCAAGTATCCCAGAAGCCCTTTCACCAGGAAGTGCCGGATACCTTTTTGCTTTGGTTTGCTTTTGACAATGATGGAGGAAGAAGAATTTGAATTTGCTGAAGATCTAGAGGCTGTTTTGCATCTGACCCCAGAGGTGCAGTTGGCCATCGAGCAGGTAGCCGTTTGACGTCGTTGTTTCCGTGTCTATTGATACTTGTAGCTGCTACGGCTAACGCAGATGCAGGTTAAATTCCCTGATGTTACTGCTGCTAGCTTTAAAACACCGAAACTGTGACATGAACAGCTGTTGTACTGGACCTACATGTGTTATTTGTATGTTGGCTGGCTACACTTTAGCTTTTGTGGTCACCGCTGATGCGGGCATGGCGTGCTGTGACCCATTAGGCGTCAGACCCAAAGTCTATAGTCACTATGACGACAGTCTGGCGATGAAAACGGGTCAAGAGGACCCCGGGATCCAGTCTGTGCATGTGCAAGTACATTTTCAATCCAGTGATTTGTAAACGTGAAGGAGAACAACAACAAGAATTTGTGTAAAGCTGTTGAAAAGACTTTCCCTGGTCACCAGGAAGTGTATGTATACCATATCTAAGTGTATGTGTACCATATACAGTATATACTGTATATATATATATATATATATATATATATATATATATATATACTGTATAGTACAATGACAACTAAGCTGACGTGGAGAATTTGGCTCCGTTTCATCTTTCAAAAGAATTTTCTTCTCCACCGCTGCTGCTCGTCATCGCTGGCTGCCCCCAGAGGAGAATCGACAGAAGAATAGGTATGTGGGACTATAATGTTCTGAATGAGGCTTTAGAAAATTAGCAATCAGTTTGTAAATCACTGGGCTGAAAATGTACAGATTAGATCCTGGGGTCCACTTGACCTGTTCCCCTGGCGATTAATTGTGCCCTTCAGAGGTAAAGTGGGCTATCCCACAAAACCATTATTTTGAGAAAATGAGCTCTAAAGTTTATGTGATTTAAATATATTTTCATATTTAAGTCACACCTTGAAGGTAATTATAGGGGGTAACTTTTTAATGATATAGGCACACTGATTTTTTGAGAATATTTCAACTTTAGAGCTCATTTTCTCAAAATAATGGTTTTGTGGGATAGCCCACTTTACCTCTGAAGGGCACAATTTGGAGTCTCTTGTATAGCTGAGAAATTTCTGTTATCCAAATTAATAAAAGATGCATTTATACAGATGTATTTAAAGAAAAAAAATAGATCATGAAAAGTATTTATTCATATTCCCTAGAAGTGAAGGGAAATATTTAAAGATTTTTTTATGTTTTAGACTAATTTTGATTGTTATGATTTATAGCTTATAAAAATCAGAAGGCTAGTGTAACAAATTATTAGAATATCTCATAAGACCATGCCAAAATAAGGATTTACAACACAGAAATGTGCAAATTCTGAAAAGTCTGTTAATTTCTACACTTGGGACCTCGTGTACAAAGACTTGCATGGATTTCCTGCTGAAAGATGATGTACGTTTAAATAAAGAAAACTAGTGATGGGACGGCAGGCGCCGGAACTTTGTGGGTGCTCTGAGCTTATCCAGGAAATATTTGGTGAAGCGCGTTTCAAGGCGTGTATTGCTGATGTATGTGTTGACTTTGTACCACGTGACTGGGTCAGAAAGCCATCCATGATTTTGCATGCAACATGAAATAAAGTGAGCAGCGATACACAATGGAAATCCCCGTCCCTCACATTTTGTGTTGTCGATGTCACAGCCAATTTTCAGATGGAGCCAGCAGCAAAAACATGGACTTCTCCCGTTTGGGAAAAGTTTGAGCGCATTTCTCCCATTGATGTATTTTCCACATATCATCATCATCATCATCATAGCAGTCTGTCGTGGGCGACAATGACTGTTTCATTTAGGTCTGATCAGATTCCTCCACACAGCTCTGTCCTGAGCCTTCCACTGCCAGGAACATCTGTCTGTGTTCAACTTCTTCAAGTTTCTTTTTACAGTGTCTTTAAATCTGAGCCTTGGTCTACCCTGATTGCGTTTGCCCTTGCATAACTGTGAGTAGAGTAACTGCTGAGGGAGACGCTGGTGGTCCATCCTCTCAACATGTCCGAGCCATCTCAGGTTCATCTGTATTAGCATGTCCTCCAGTGATGATAGACCAGCTTGTTTCAACATTTCTATGTTGGTTATCTTGTCTTTCCATGAGATGTTCATTATGGCTCGAAGGTGTCTCATCATGTACGCGTGGAGTTTCTTCACCTGCACTCTGTAGACAGTCCAAGTTTCAGCACCGTACAATAAAGTAGCCAGTACTGTCGCTCTGTACTGTACTGTAGCTGATTAGAGTAAACACCTGCTGAAGAGAATGGGTGGAACAGAAAACCTGCAGTGGAATGGCCCTCACTGCCCACCCCTGCCCTAGATACTTGAAAGTCTTGCACTTGACTAGTGGCTCTGTACCAATACTGATCTCTTCTGGTAGTGATGTTGATAATTGGAACTTTGGTGGTTGATAAAGGCACTCTGACTTCTTGATGTTGATTTGGAGGCTGAATTGGCTAGCTGCTCTTGCAAATTTCTCCACTAAAGATTGCATATCTTCCACACTGTGTGCAACTAGAGCACTGTCGTTTTGCAAAGAGCATTTCTCTTACTACCTTTATCAATGTCTTACTCTTGGCTTTAAACTGTGCCACATTGAATAAGTCTGCTTCTTTCCTTGTTTGAATGTATACTCCTTCTGAAGTGTCTTTGAAGGCCACCTCAAGCATGGCTGCCAGATATAGCGAGAAGAGTGTAGGTGCCAGCACACACCCTTGTTTCACCCCGTTGCTTACTGAAAAGTCTTTAGATACTGAACCATTCATTGCCACGTTTGCAGCAGTATGTTCTGTTCAATACACTTTTCTTGAACTTGTTTCAAGCAGAAAATCATGTCCATTGTGCTTCTTCAACTTCTAAAGCTGCACTGGGTTTCCGGTAGTACATTCTGCGAGATGTGTTCATTGAGTCTGTTCAGTAGTACACGTGAGACAGTCTTACCAACAGTGGCTAGCAGTGATATACTTTGGTAATTTCCACAATCTTTCCTGTCACCTTTGTTGAACAAAGGCACAGTACTTGCATCCTTCCTGTCTTGAGGTACTTTCTGGGCATCCCATATCTCTTGGATGAGCTTGTGCAGGACACATATAGTGGCTATTTATTGTAACTGAGGTGGTGACTTAGTGGTAAAGCATGTGCCCTACAACTGGGAGGGTGGAGTTCAAATCGTGGCTAGGTCATTTTTTGTAATTTTATTTTTATTTGCAAGATGAAGTATGTGTTGTGTTTCAAAGAGCTTGGATCATTATTAGGCATCATTATGCTGAGGCACTATTGCCATTGTGTCGTGCATGAGAATAAAGACAGAGGTGAATATACTGGGAAAGACAGTATAAGACTGTTGAAAAGTTATTTCTTAATAAAAATGGATAAGTAGTACAAGTACACGAAGTAACACAGGCACATTCATTGTAGTCACCCCAGTTTTATTATTTCTTTTTTCCCTTATGATTTATGATATCATAAATGATTTATGATATTTCCTTTATTGAAATTGAAAAAAAAATACACATTAAACCAATAATGCCCTTGTAAAAATCTGCATGCTGTATACTTTTTGTTGACTGCATGGCCTACTAGAGCAAATGAAGTTTCACATGGGGCTTTGTCTATATGAACCATTTTGATGGAAAGGCTCAAGTCTTCAAGAAAGCCTTATCTGGCCATCACTATGTGGTAGCCTAGAGGTAAAATATCTGGATTGCATCTGGAGTGCTAGGGTTCAAGTCCCAGTGGGGTTATTCTTATAATTTATTTTTATTTGCACAGTGAAGTGTCTGTTGTGTTTCAAAAAGCTTGGATACAACAATAACACATCATTATGCTGAGGCACTATTTTTTTTTTTTTTAGATTTAGTATACTTTATTGATCCCCAGAGGGGAAATTGAGGGTCATCCACCACCTGGATGGATGAAGCAGCCACGATATGGCACTATCCCTTAACCATTCACACCTAGGGCCACTTTAGAGTCTCCAGTTAACCTAATCTGCATGTTTTTGGCACTATTGTGCTCTGCATGACAATAAGGACAGACATGAATGTACTGGGAAAGACAATATAAGACTGTAGAAAAGTTATTTCTTTTAAAAAAAAATGGATGAGTAGCACAAGCACATTCACTGTAGTCACCTCAGTTTTATTATTTATTTTTTCCCTTATGATCATTGATATTTCGTTATTTATTTATTGAAATGAAAAAAATGCACATTAAACCAATACCCTAGTAAAAATCTGCTTGTTGTATACATTTTGTCCGCTACATGACCTAGTAGAGAAAATCAATTTTCACATGAGGCCTCATCTATATGAGCCATTTTGATGAAAGGCCTCAAGTCCTCCAGAAAGCCTCAACTGGCCATCACTCAAGAAAAAGCCACAAGCAAAAAAAAAAAATAAAATCCAGATGTATGAAACCGCCTGTAGGCAGGAATCAAAGTCAAAGTGCCTTTATTGTCATTCCGTTGCTAATAAACAATGCAACGAAATTGAGATACTGCTCCCTAAAAACAAACTATCACACTCACAGTTCACTCATGCATTTAACATTCTCATAATTACAACAATAAATAATGCTTGAAACAATATTACCTAAAAGTTGAATACAATATGTACAAAGCAATAATGAAAACATACTGAGCGATAAATATATAGGATCAGCTTATACTGTACACACAGGGTTATTGCCACAAAATAACCTAAAATAACATAAAATAATATCAGCAGTCTGTACGTGTTACATAAATCCATTCAAAATACGTACTGCTGCTGGGGAAAAAACTATGATTAAACCTGGTAGTCCGGGTTTTATGGGATCTGTACCGCTTTCCCGAGGGGAGCAAGTGAAAGAAATTATGGCCTGGATGAGTGCAGTCTTTAATGATGGCAGTAGCTCTGTTGAGGTACAGAGACCTGGAAATCTCTTCCAGAGAAGGGAGAGAACAGTCAGTGATTTTTTGCGCAGTCTCGATCACTCTCTGGAAGGCTTTGCGGTCTGCGGCTGAACAGCCCTCATACCAAACCGTGATGCCATATGACAAAATGCTCTCAATAGTAGAGCGATAAAATAAAACCAGCAACTGTGCATTCAGGCCATTCTTCTTGAGGAGCCTCAGAAAGTGTAGACGTTGTTGAGCCTTTTTTATCATAGCTATGGTGTTAACTGCCCAGGTAAGGTTGTGAGAAATATGAGCACCCAGAAACTTAAAAGCCTCCACCCTTTTCACACACTCCTTGCCTATATATAGAGGAGGCGGCTCACTGCTATGCTTCCTAAAATCAATAATGAGTTCTTTTGGGTTTTTTTGTATTCAATAGCAGATTATTATCTGAGCACCATCTCACCAGTTTCTGGACCTCATCTCTGTATGCGGACTCATCTCCTCCTGATATGAGCCCCA
The DNA here is from genome assembly GCA_020510985.1 of Pholidichthys leucotaenia. Taxonomy (NCBI): domain Eukaryota; kingdom Metazoa; phylum Chordata; class Actinopteri; order Cichliformes; family Pholidichthyidae; genus Pholidichthys; species Pholidichthys leucotaenia. Next base: position 189,486,406 of record CM035847.1, read on the forward strand.
CTACTGTTGTGTCATCTGCAAACTTCACTATAATGTTTGTGGGATGAACAGGTATGCAGTCATATGTGTACAATGAATACAAAGTGGGGCTCAACACACAGCCCTGTGGCCAGCCTGTGTTAAGCATGACTGTAGAGGAGGAATGGGGTCCGAGTCTAACAGTCTGTGTTCTGTTTGTTAGGAAGTCCTTAATCCAGCTGCAAGTGTGAGTAGGCAGACCAAGCTGAAGGAATTTGGTGATGAGAATGTTGGGAATAATTGTATTAAATGCCGAGCTATAGTCCACAAACAACATTCTTACATAGCAATCGCAGCACATATCCTTTGTATATCCCAATCTACTTGAATTGAATGCACATGAGGAAATACCGGACTCCTCCCTTGACACACCTCCATTTGAATATGCAATTAGATGCAAATAGATATATACAAGTGCTGCACATTTGATTCTCCTGTATCCTAGGGATGTGATTTTTCCACTAATTCGCGGAATTCCGTTTTTTTTATCTTCCAAAAATTTTCAGACCAGATGGCGGCGCTTGCACAACGTGAGGCTCAGCGTCTCTTCAGATTTTACGGATTAGCAGCGATATTTCTGCTCATTTCGGGTCTGTTCGTTTAGAACAGCTTCGCTTTTACATCCTACACCCGAAATGAACTTTTGGACATTGGATTACAAAATAACGACCTTTTTATCAGCAACCTACATTTCATCCCTGAGCTCTGGAGAACACCCGACGCTAGGTAAGCTACCCGGCCGACCGGAAGTGCTCGCAGGTGGCGTAGAGACCGTAAACAAAGGCGGGGGAAGTGCGGAGGGCTAAGAGCTAAGCTAAAGCTAACACTGCACCGGCTTTCTCTACTCAGCATTTTCCTCGCTAATGTACGGTCAGTGGCGAACAGAATGGATGAGCTACGGCTTCGGATCACCAACAATAAGAAACTTATGAACTGCAATATCATGATTTTCACGGAAACATGGCTACATAGTGGAGTACTTGTGTGGCGCCACGAGACGGCTTTTGTTGTGATGTGGCGCATTATAAATAAAGCTGAATTGAATTGAATTACTTGACGGTGCTGTCGAGCTGGCCGGACGGCACACTCTCCGGGCAGACAGAGCAGCTAATGACTCCGGTAAGACCAGAGGTGGGGGAGTGTGCATTTATATTAACAAGGCTTGGTGTACAAACTCTGTCACTGTTGGGAGACACTGCTCAGCTAACCTGGAGTTTCTCATGGTTAAATGTAGACCTTTATATCTGCCACAGGAGTTCACTTTTCACTTTTCTTCATCTTGCCTGCTGAAGATGTTTTGGACTTTATTTAAAAAATATTTTTAACGCCACACGTGATGGATAGTGCTTGTTGGAATATTTTAGGAATGCTATCTTCTTGGAACATAAGTCAATATTATACAGTAATAAGTGACATTCAGCTGTTTGTTTTATGTCATTTAAGCACAGTTCTGGTACTTAAAAATCATAAAAACCTGGGAGCTTCGGGGGGCTTCGCCCCCCTTGCCCCCCCACCAGAGCTCTGCTCCGGACCCCAATGGGGGACTGCATCCCCCAGACCCCCTGCTAAATTTTCAGACAATTTCCCCAACCCCAAATCACATCCCTATGTATCCACGATCAAAAATAATGAATTTAATGGAATTTCATTGACTGTGAGTTGGAAGTGCTCCTGAATGAGGTAGAGGCACGTAAAAACGTTTTGTTTAACACTCTGTTCTCCAAGGTAATTCAATAGCCTGCTCACAGCCCTATAAGATTAGTTTACTGTTTTCCTTTCAAACAGGGATAAGAAGAGGTTTATTTTTCCTTGACATGTTTCCACTGATGTCTGCAATTGTCCTCAGAATCATCAGCTGATCGCTGTAATTTGTGACGAGCCGGGTGGATCAGCTGGTTGAATTAAAGGAAAGCAGTCACAAAAAAGAAGACAATATAAACCTATTTACTGGGTAGCCACGGTCACCTGTCAGTTGAAAGCAGATCATATTAGACTCAACAGGTGCATATTTTATGTCCAAACTGCAAATCTCATCTTTATAGTTATATAAAGGGTTTGCACATGACGTCAGTGGCCACGTGCCACATTATTTTTCTGCCATTTTGGACAGTAAATAGTGTTGACCCTGTGTTGAGAATAATAATAATTCCACCAGCACCTACTCAGCCTGAGTCAACACAGTGTTTGTATTCCATTACCACTGAATACCACCTCAAGTGAATGAGATCTTTACAGCAAGGTGGCCTGACACTCCCATGACATCATTTGTATGTGACAAGCAAAACACAAGATGGATATGGAGGCGAGCCTGCTGCTTGCTGGCTTTTTGTCAGAGTAAAGGCAAAAAAGGAGAGCCGGAGAAGGCTACAGGTGGCAAGACAAAACACTCTGGAAAAGTACTGGAGAGTTCAGGAAGCCATGGAGCACCGGAAGACGTGAGGATACAAACTAAATCACATATGAAAGTAAGCTAATGATTGCTAATACCAGTTAAGCACTAACAAGTCCCCCGTACTACATTGTAATGTCGGCAAGTTATCACTATTAGGTACTAAAATATGTATGCTGTGTGTGTGTGTGTGTGTGTGTGTGTGTGTGTGTGTGTGTGTGTGTGTGTTTCAGATGGCTCTCTTGTGGCAAAATTATTGCTTCAAACCATCGGTTTGGGCGTTCAACCAAGCCTCCCAGTGGTGGGATGTCACCCCAGCTTCATGAACCGCAATGATTGCAGAGCTTCAGAATGTCTGTAGAAACATTTAGCTTCCTGTGCAACAAATTGCTCTGATTTGTGTGAAAATCATGGAGAGACTTTTGAGACATCATAGGATATACCTGCTCCAGCCGGTAGTGTTGTGGCAAAAAGTGATCAGCTGGCAAAAATTGATCGCCAGGTGCCATATTATAATTATGGGGTTATATTAGCCGTAAAATATATATTTCAACAGGTAAACAGTGCTGAGTTGGGTATAATAAAATATATTTAATAATTATGATGCATTTTTAACTCAAAACAAACTTCATCTAGGATTAAAACCAATAAAAATAATACAGTCACAAGGTTACATGGAAAATACATGGATTTACTGGATATATACATGTAGATACTGTATAAATATATATTCTATGTGTGAATAATGTACTATGTACTCCTTTTGTATTGCACTAGGAATTTTTACAATAAACTTTTGTGCCTTTTGCAGGTATGTCTCCACTTTTGTTTGTTTTATTTGCGAAGGTTACCAAGATTTAGTGACATAAATGCTAAAACATTGGAAAAGCTATCTAAATAATCCAGCAGTTTGAGAAATCACTTTTGGTTTGGTATAAGTCTGTCAACAGAATTATGAGCCATAAAGTAGTTAGGGTTTAATGGGATTTAACATGTTTAAACACAAACTCATTATTAGGAAATACAGATGCTAATATGGCACAGAATTCCTACATATGCTGGTACTATCACTAAAATGCGCAGTGTCTTCTGCACTGGCACATCCAACAATGCAGTCTTCAGTAAATAAAATAATTGTTTTTGGTTACTTTTTCTTAAAAATGAGCCATTATTTTCAACGTCACTGATAAATATTTGGTTTGTACTCTTGACTCTTCCCATCTGTGTCTTAACGGCCAAATAGAACATCATGATGCAAACACATAAGTCACTAAATTGTTTATTACAATCACCAGCAAAATCCAGATTATTTAGAATGTGCAAAATTCAAACTCTGAACTGTAAAAAAAAAAAAAAAAAAAAAAAAACCTCAGAAAGGGTCACACACGCCGACTCCTCGCCTTCGCAAGGTGGCCCAGCGCACCAAGGAACATGTGACTGAAGGCAGCATTCTGAGCCATCTCCTCCCTTCACAAGGTAGTTTCATGGGATCCAGGTCAAGTGGACCCCTGACCAAGTGAGCACCCCAAGTGGACCCCAGGATCCAATCTGTGCAAGTACATTCTCAATCCAGTGATTTGTAAACATGAAGGAGAACAACAACAAGAATTTGTGTAAAACTATTGGAAAGACTTTTCCTGGTCACCAAGAAATGTAAAAAAATGTATATGTAAGATGACAATTAAGCTGACCTAGAGAAGGTTTTGACTCGATGTTTCTCCTTTCAAAAGACTTTTCTTCTCCACCGCTGCTGCTCGTCACTGCTGGCTGCCCCCAGATGAAAATCTACAGAATTGGTATGTGGGACTAGAATGTCCTGAATGAGGCTTTAGAAAGCTCTGAATCAGTTTGTAAATCTCTGGATTGAAAATGTAATTGTACATGTACAGATTGGACCTCGGGGTCCACTTGGGGTGCTCACATGGGCTGCTCACTTGGTCAGGGGTCCATTTGACATGTTCCTGTTTCATGCTTTCTTGCCTCACTGAGAAGCAACTGGATGTGCTGCTGGTCCCGGTTCAGCAGATCTTCAGCCTGCGGTGGGACTCTAGAATTAAAATACACACACAACTTAAGTACATGCACAGCACTTAAGTGCAACATGTAAAAAAAACTACTTTTTAACCAAGATTAACACTGGCTTATTTCGTCAGATGTCGTCGACACAAGTGCAGAACATAAGCAGAGCATGGAGTTAGCATTGATGACTAACTAGCTAGCTTATTGTCTGCATACAGGAGACAATGGTGTTGTTTGTTCAAAGTGAGCTTTCCACCACTGGGATAAATAACGACAAAGATGCATAATATCACATCACTCATCATCCTCTATCACTGTTTTCAACAATGATGATGCCGTAGTCGGGTCGACGCCACTCTGCCTCCCGTCTGCCTTCACCGTGGCTGTGAATCCTTTTTGGGTCGCTCCGTCCAGCTCCCTCTGGATTTCTTTAAAGGCCAAATGTCACGTAACATGGTCCTTAAAATGTCTTGAAACTAGATATAAAAGGGAACCGATCCGTTCGGGTCTTGGTGCATATGCTTCAGTAACGCCGGAATATTCGTTAATTTAAAACTGCCGCGCTTGGCCTGACGTTCCTACTCACAGCCCCTGGAATCGCCTGGGGAAGAAGGCGGAAGTGACGAAATAGATTGTACCTTAGTTTGATGCTTGGGGTATCCCGATTGATTGTTTATATGGAGACTGGAAGAGGCACCGCATATTTTTAATACATAGACAGTTTTTTTTCCTTTGTTTGTGGAAGGCAATCATTATTTTTGTTCTTAGTTACCCCTCGTTACCAACGTAACAACGACCAACAATTTTATCCTTAGAAATAAATCATGTATTGTATTGCTGGATGGCACCGTAAAACGGGGCTATAAGGGACGGTTCGGTAATAAGGGACACTTTTCTGGGAAATGTTTTAAATGTAATTCGTGTTGTTATTGTCAAATATTTTAAGGATTCATGGATATTTGACAATAACAACACAACTCAGCGTCCTGCTCAAAATAAAAAAAAAGCAGAATTCTGGATTTGGAAGGCGATTCCTCTCTGTTCCGCAGCCGCAGGACAGTTGAAAGTGTGAGGCCATCAGCCTAATGACTTCTCATTGTAGTGATAATAGCTCACGCTGAGCGATCTGCCCGCCCTGGCCATCAGCCTAATGATTGAGTCCACACTTCTAACTGTAGTGAGAATAGCTCACACTGAGCGATCTGCCAGCCCCCTAGCTGTGGGGGTCACACACACGACGTGTTCCTCAACACACTCAATAATTTTTTTTCCCGTATATTTTTCTTTTGGGCGTACAGAAATGGCAATACGCCCGTATTTGCTAAAATTGCATTTTCCCCGTATTAAAATACGGCGAAAACGTATCACTTGACAGGTATGCGCCTCCATTCTCATTCTGATCTGGTCAATTTCTTGACAGCAGCGGCTCTCCTCCACTGTTGGCATTGCTTGGCAACACTCACAGGTGCACCTATTGAAAAATTCAAGTACAAGAATTTGCAAATATTTTCTGAATGCATGTATACATAAATATGCTTGTTTGTTGATATTGTAAGCATGGGTTTGTTGATATTGCAATTGTGAGCTTTTATAAATTTTGTAACAATATAATATATATAATATTCAATAATGTGTTCACATCCTGTCCATATTATTTACACCATATCCACCTCATAAATGCCTTGCAGAACTCATGTAAAATAAAGTGAAAAGATCCATTGCATTATTCATGTTGTCTTTGTTTATTAATAGAACTTTCAAGCCCTCCCCATGAAGTGCCATGTGCTAGAGACATAGTTTTTTCCCAATTATTTCTAGTTATCAAACCTTGAAGCTGGCGTACAAAACAGCAAGCTAGATTTCTAATTTGTCTACAGTGAGAAAGGAACATTCCTGGTTATGGCCCTATACACACGATCCTGGGGATTTTAAACAAGTCATTTTCCACAATTACTTCCATTTCATCCTTGATTTTGTTGCTACAACTGAATGAGGAAAGAAAGGGTTCTACTGTAAGCTAGCGCCCCACTGTATCGTCATAATAATGGCTTCCGAAAAATCAATATTTATGGGGCGCCCTCGACAGACCCCCTTCGGCTTCCCAATTCTGGAGGCGATTAATGTCCAATTCAATGACATTTTCCACTGGTTCTGCTCTCTGGTCATCGTCGGAACTGTTGTCATCAGACAAAGCATCTGATTCCGTCTCGGACGGCTTGAACCTGTAAGGTTCTATGCCTCTGTCACTGTCTGAACCACTGACAAAAAAAAGACAAAAAGAAAAGACAAAAAAAAAAGACAAAACTAAACTAATTTGTTCACAATCGCTGTCACTTTCCGCCATGATTGTCCAATGTTGATAAGTGTGAATGTGGATAGGCAGGGCAGCCAGGGTGAAATTTGTGACGTCAAAATCATGGCCGCGGTCTGGATTGGCTGTCACAAGCCAGCGAGCAAGGCGGGGCCTTCGCCTGATGTATTTTGTGCAATTATGTAAATACGGGTGGGTGATATGGTCTCCGGTATGAATATTTGGTTTAAGCTATGTGTATTTTATCAAAATTCGTTGTCATTTAGAAAAAAAAAATTACGTGACATTTGGCCTTTAATCAGCTACCAAGCACAGAAAAGTCTGCACCTTGTCAGTGGATCATGGTGTTGATTTGTGTGTAGCCATTTATCTCATTGATTACACTCATGCTTGCTGTTGGTGATTTGACGGTTTATTGCCGTCCAAAATGGCGCAGTAAACAAAAGACACGTGACCCGTGTGACGTCAGTGCAACCCCTCTATACAACTTACATGGATTACACACACTACTATTGTAAATGAATGAAGTGCACCGGGGAAAGGGTGACACTGTTGCATTTCAAACTGTACACGTGTTTATTGACATAACTACTGTACACACAGAGGCAATTGGGGGCTTGGTAGAATGCTGTGAAACTGTGGTTTAATCAGCAAAAAAGGAAGTCACTTACTCAAATCATTGAGTTGTAATGAAGCCTTGAAGACAGGGTGATATTTGGGGGTGCACAGGCGTGTTGCACACGAGATGGGTTATTTTGGACAGTTACGTGAATTTACTCACCAAGAAGCCACCCATCCGCACAGTGCCAGCTTGTAGTTTGTTACCAACAATGCTGTTCATTAGAATCATTAGGAAAACCGGCTCTCGCAGCAAGTTGCACTTTGATATTGGCCTGTTCAACTTCATTGTATGGGAATATGATGTACCTGGGTGACAGCTGGATAATGCCATCCCACGCAGCTGGCATAGCTCGGCTCAGGGTTGACTGGAAAATTCCCGATCTCTTTGCCAGCTCCCTTTGGCATGCCCCTGTTGCCGGGAACCCCAGAGTTGTCAGCACCTGCACTGGGATGGGCAGCGCATGGCTTCTTGCCGTGACATGCTCCAAGAGCAGCCGTAGCTTTTAGCACAGTTCTACAAGGACTGCCCATGGAAACCTAAACTGGTCTACAAGCCAATCATCAGCCTGAGCCAGAAAATCTGTCTCTAAATACCTTTCTCTTCTCACTGTGTGATTTGTAATATCCTCTAATAATGCTAACGCCATTGCTGTTTAGAGGCATTTTCTGCACTTCTTTGCGCGTGCTTTCATATCCACTCATCTAATTGCGCACACTTGGATGTTTGTTCATCATGTGTCTCTGGTGTGTTCAATAATTTTCACATCATCCTCCCAATATCACCTGTAAGTGTCGCCAACAGAGCAATAACAGTAGAAATGTACGTACGCCAGCCATGAAGTTGGCATGGGGCTGCGTATATTTCTACTGTCATTTTATTCTTGATGAATCTGAAATTTTCCGTGGAAGAGGATGTACGACATGTTTTTGTGCGCAAGTGCCCTTTGTACCTGAGGCCCTTGGTGCGTAGTTGAGGCTCCTTTACCATGAATTACTACATCACTGCAGTGTGGTATGAAGGTGATCAGCTTATGGCACTGTCTGCTGAGGTGTGATTTATGCCCAGATTACTTGGATCATGGTTTTCATCTCTTTTGTGTTGTCGTGTTGGGTATTTCTTGTCATTTCCATGACTATACTGCATATATTCTCTGTGGGGTTCAGGTCAGGTGAGTTGGCTGGATGGTCAGAAAACCAGTTTGTAGCACTTTTGGTGCTATGGCCTACTGAAAAATTTTATTAGGAAATGGACTGCCTGGCCAGAAAAAAAGGTTTCAGTTTGCTAGGGAGCATAAAGATTGGACTCTGGAGCAATGGAAGAAGGTCATGTGGTCTGATGAGTCCAGATTTACCCTGTTCCAGAGTGATGGGTGCATCAGGGTAAGAAGAGAGGCAGATGAAGTGATGCACTTATCATGCCTAGTGCCTACCGCATAAGCCTGTCGGGGCAGTGCCATGATCCGGGGTTGCTGCAGTTGGTCAAGTCTAGGTTCAGCAACGTTATGTGCCCAAAGAATGAGGTCAGCTGATTACCTGAATATACTCAGCCTGGCCCCAAAAAAGTCACACTCTGATATTTCAGTGGTCCCACTTTAACTTTGATTATGGCACGCATTCATTGTGGCATCATTTCAGTAAGCTTCTGCAATGTCACAACATTTATTTTCTTCCAGAATTGCATTAATTTTTCGCCAAGATCTTGTGTTGATGATGGGAGTGTCGGACCACTGTGCAAAATCTTCTCCAGCACATCCCAAAGATTCTCAGTGGGGTTAAGGTCTGGACTCTGTGGAGGCCAATCCATGTGTGAAAATGATGTCTCATGCTCTCTGAACAACTCTTTTACAGTTCGAGCCCAGTGAATCCTGGCTTTGTCATCTTGGAATATGCCCATGCCATCAAGCAAGAAAAAAAAATCCATTGATGGAATAACCTGGTCATTCAATATATTCATGTAGTCAGCTGATCTCATTCTTTGGGCACATAATGTTGCTGAACCTAGACCTGACTAATATGAAGCTCTTACCTAATATTTGCTTGATTAAATTTGGGTGGTGACTTTTTTTGGGCCAGGGCCAGGCAATGTATAAACAAGGTACAACACCAGCAGATGACATGGCATCCCAGTCAGACAATTACAGACTACAGATATTTCACACTGGACTTTAAACATATTGGAGTTTGTGTGCCACCACTCTTCTCCAAGCTCTAGCACCTTTGATTTCCAAATAAAATGTAAAAATTTGCTTTCGGGAGAAAACAGGACTTTGTACCACTGAACATCAATTCAGTTCTTTTTTCTCTTTAGCCCAGTTCTAGTGTTGTTTCTGGTTCAGAAGTGCCTTACTTTTAGGAATATGACAGCTGCAGCTCCTTTTCTGAAGACACCAGACTCAGTCCACTCATTTTAAAGCTCCCTCAAGTTCTTGAGGGAGGGTTCTCTTCAACTTTTCTTGACAGTATTCTTAAGCTACAGTCATCCTTGCTCCTTGTGCACCTTTTTCTACCACACTTTTTTTTTTTGTTCCCGTCAATTATGGCCCTTTTCCACTAGTACCTGTTTGGCCCTGTTCGGTTTAGTATGCTTTGTAGGCTTTTCCATTAGGAACTGTAACCGTTTTGGTCCCGATTTTTTGGACCTACTCCCGAGTGGTTCTAAGCGTGCCGTACTGACCTGAAAATGTGACGTCAAAAGACTGCAGGCCACTGATTGGTCTGGGCGTAACGTCATGAGAGCGACGTTTTAAGGCTGAATTACAGAATCTCGAGCTGCCATTTGCAAAGATTCGCCCGTGAGCCAGCAAGCAAGCGTTAATATAAACAACAACGATAGAATGGCTTCACAGAAATCTGACCCACAGAAATCAACACCACAGTCCAGCAGAGTTTTCTGTGCCTTTCAGCTGATGAGAGAATCCAGAGGAAACTAGACGGAGCCACCCGAAATGAATTTACGGCCGCGGGAGCACCCAACTTCAGCAGTTGAAAGCCGTGATACTAGGATATAGAGGATGGTGAGTGATGTGATATGATGTGATATTATGCATCTTTTACGTTATTTATCCCAGCAGTGGAAAGTTCACTTTGAACAGACAAAAACGTTGTCACTTGTGTGCAGACAATAAGCTAGCTAGTTAGTCGTCAATGCTAACTCCGTGCTCTCCATGTATTTTGCACTTGTGTTGACAATATCTGATGAAATAAGCTAGTTGTAATCCTGGTTAAAAAGGTGTTTTGTTTTGTTTTTTTCTTACATGTTGCACTTTCGTGCTGTGCATGTACTTTAAGTTGTGTGTATTTTCGTTCTAGAGTCTGACCAGCATCTGCTGTGACACTGGCAACGTTTAGCAGTACACAGAATGTGTTATAACTGGTAAGTTGCACATCCCGTTATTTTTTTTAGTAGTGGTGGACAAAGTATTCAAATCCTTTGCTTTTTAAGTTAAAGTATAGGTAAAGTGCCAAAATTAAAGTAGCACAATTTCCACTTAATATCAAAGGGACTGAACTGAGATTTATTTGATTGTGTGAATATTAATTACAGAATAATTGAAAATGAATGGCACATCCAATATTAGCCACTGTAAAATAAACCGTTTTTTTTTTTTTTTTTTGTCAGATCACTTGTGTGAACCTTTGTGAGTTATATTCATAATAGTGTATCTTGCACTTTGGGGAATGGGAGTTGTTCAGTCACCATTATAATTTAGTTTATAGTCTATCGTTAATAAACTCATGCAGTACTATAATAACAGGACACATTACAAATATTTGAGACCTGTTGTAGTGCTTCCTTTTATACACTTGAAGCCAGGGCAACACAGCGGTGACAGAGTGGTGGCTAAATTTTGATTGATAAAAATTCCATATTTTGACTGAGCGACTCCATACTTGGGGATGCACACCCTCAGTTCAGGTACTCGATTCCATTCAACTGAAGGTATCAACTCATTCTGATTGCTGAGGCCACAGTAAAAACAAATGATTTTAAACGTAACCCAGCCCTTGTAAAATCTACTTTACTGAAGTGCAGCTATATCAACATTGTGGTTAAATACAACAGCAAAGTACTTTTTTGTCACATTCCATCACTGGCTTTTAGCAACAAATGTATTTCCTAAATATGTTTTAAACTTCCATTAATTAACCACCACCCATTTCTCTCTTTTCGTCTAGGCAAGAGGAAAACGATCCACCCCAAACCGGACCTTGCGTCACTATTTACAGGGATGCAGGCTGAAGATCTGCTGAACCGGGACCAGTGTGAGCGGCACATCCAGTTGCTTCTCAGTGAAGCAGCGTGGCCGGCGTGTGTGACCCATTCTAAGTTTTTTTTTTTTGTTTGTTTGTTTTTTTTTTTGTAGTTTGAATTTTGCACATTCTAAATAATCTGGAATTTGCTGCTGATTGTAATAAACAATTTAGTGACTAATGTGTTTGTATCATTATTTTCTACTTTGTCTGTTAAGACACCGGTGGGAAAAGAGTTAACAGTACAAACCATTTATCAGTGACTTTGAAAATAATGGCTCAATTTAAAGAAAAAATAACCAAAAACAATTATTTTATTTACTGAAGACTGTATTGTTGGATGTGCCAGTCCAGAAGACACTGCACACTTTAGTGATAGTACCAGTATATGGAGGAATTCTGGGCCATATTAGCATCTGTATTTTCTAATAATGGGTTAGGGCAGGGGTGTCCAATCATGTGCCATGGAGGGCCAAGACCCTGCAGACTTTACCTCCAACCAGTGTGTTCAACAGCAGATTCCACTGAAGTTCTTCCAACTGATAAGTGAGAATGCCTGCTGGACTGGGTAGAAGAGAGAACCTGCAGGGTCTTGGCCCTCCATGGCACATGATTGGACACCCCTGAGTTAGGGTTTAATGGGATTTAACATGTTAACACAAACTGCTTTATGGCTCGTAATTCTGTTGGCAGACTTCGTCGGCCTCCGTCGGTCTATGATGACCATGGAAGAGAATCCTAAACGTCTACTCTGCTGGAACAGCACCGCCTGTGGCTGAACAGGCCGATGAGCGAATGGCAGTCCCTGTCACACAGGTCGCACTTGTGGGTGGTCTCCGTGCTGCTGGAGCTGTGGCGGTTCTTTCTGCGGGTCCTTTTTTCATCTGCAGCAGCAGTCAGTCTCTCTTCACCCGCCTTGAGCTGTCTGGTCAGGGTGCCTCTCCATTTGGAGCGGTCCGTTGCAAGGTCCTCCCAGCGCTCTGTGTTGATCTCCAGGGCCTTCATGTCTCTCTTGCAGACGTCTCTAAAGCGCAGCTGTGGGCGGCCAACGTCTCCTGCCAGTCGCCAGTTCTCCGTAGAGGACGTCTTTGGGGATTCTGCCATCCTCCATACGGTGAACGTGGCCTAGCCAGCGGAGCCTGCGCTGCCTGAGTAGAGTGAACATAGAGGGAAGGCCGGCACGGGACAGAACTTCTGTGTTGGGCACTTTGTCCTGCCAGGATATGTCCAGGATGCGGCGAATGCAGCGCAAGTGGAAGGAGACAGAAGGAAGGTTGACAGACTTACACCAAACCAAAAGTGATTTCTCAAACTGCTGGATTGTTCTTAGACAGCTTTTCCAATCTTTTAGTATTTAATTTGTCACTTGGTGGTAACCTTCACACACAAAACAAAAGTGGAGACACATCTGCAAAAAGTACAAAGGTTTATTGTCAAAATTCCTAGTGCTATACTAAATGAATATATGTATAGTTCACTGTTGATGTAGAGAATATATATTTATTCAGTATCTACATGTAGTCAGCAATACTCAATTTGATATATATCCAGTAAATCCATGTATTTCTCCATGTAACCTTGTGACTGCATTATTTTAATTGGTTTTAATCCTAGATCCAGTTTGTTTTGGCTTAAAATGCATCATAATTGTTTAATATATATTATTATACCTAAATCAGTACTGTTTACCTGTTGAAATATATATCTTACGGCTAATATAACCCCATAACTACAATATGGCACGATAAACGATCAAGTTTTGGCAGCTGATCACTTTTTGTCACGGTATCACCGGCTGGAGCAGGTACATCCATGATATCTCAACAGTCTCTCCATGATTTTCACACAGATCAGAGCAATTTGTTGCACAGGAAGCTAAACATTTCGCCAGACCTTCTGAAGTTCTGTGACCACTTCGCGTTCGTGAAGCCAGGGTGACATCACTGGGAGCCTGTGTTGAACGTCCAGACCCACTGTTTGAAGCAATAATTTTGCCACAAGAGAAACACACACGCGCAGAATACATACTTTAGTACCTAATAGAGAACTTGCCGACATTACAATGTAGTACGGCAGACTTAAAGCAAAGTAGCATTAGCAATCATAAGCTTACCTTCATATGTGATGTAGTTTGTATCCTCATGTCTTCCACTTTATACTGCTCGATATGGCTTCCTAAACGCTCCAGAACTTTTCCAGAGTGTCATCTCACCGCCTATAGCCTTCTCTGGCTCTCCTTTTCTCCTTTTTTCCGTTTACTCTGGCAAAAAAAAAGCCAGAGACTGCAGTCGTGTCGTATCCTGCCATCTTGTGTTTTGCCTGGGTTGCTTGTTTTATGTAACGAGAGGGTTGCGCTGCCTCCTTATAGCAAATCCCACCCACATCAAGCAGTACTCCGGTGTAATGGAAATACAAGCGGACTGAACTATTGCTGTACCAGGCTAAACAGGTACTAGTGGAAAAGGGGGATTACAGTAGATATCAAAAGTCTACACACCCCTGTTCAAATGCCAGGTTTTTGAGATGTCATAAACTGAGACCAAGATAAATCATTTCAAAACTTTTTCCCCCATTAATGTGACCTATAACCTGTACAGCCCAACTGAAAAACAAACTGAAATCTTTTAAGGGGAAAAGTAAAAAACTGACAATAACTTGGTTGCATAAATATGCACACCCTTAAACTGATACTTTGTTGCAGCACCTTTGGCTTTTATTACAGCAATCAGTCTTTTTTGGTAGGAGTCTATCAGCATGACACATCTTGATGTGGCAATATTTGCCCACTCTTCTTTGCAAAAACGCTCCAAATCTGTCAGATTGCGAGGCATCTCCTGTGCACAGCCTCTTCAGATCACCCCACAGATGTTTGATTGGATTCAGGTGTCGATTCTGGCTGGGCCCTTCCAAAACCTTAATCTTCTTCTGGTGAAGCCATTCTTTTGTTGATTTGGATGTGTGCTTTGGGCCATTGTTGTGCTGAAAGATGAAGTTCCCCTTCATCTTCAGCTTTCTAGTAGAAGCCTGAATGTTTTGTGTTAACACTGACTGGTATTTGGAACTGTTCATAATTCCCTCCACCTTGACTAAGGCCCCAGTTCCAACTGAAGAAAAACAGCCCCAAAGCATGATGCTGCCACCACTTTGCTTCACTGTAGGAATGGTGTTCTTTTGGTGATAAACAGTGTTGTATTTGCGCCAAATATACCTTTTGGAATTATGGCCAAAAAGTTCAACCTTGATTTCATCGGACCATAACACATTTTCCCGCATGTTTGGGAGATTTCAAAAGTGTTTTTGCAAAATGTAGCCAGGCTTAGATGTTTTTCTTTGTGAGATAAGGCTTCCATCTTGCCACCTTACCCTATAGCCCAGACATATGAAGAAGATGGGAGATTATTGTCACATGTACTAAACAGCCAGTACTTGCCAGAAATTCCTGCAGCTCCTGCAATGTTGCTGTCAGCCTCTTGGCAGCCTCCCTGACCAGTTTTCTTCTCATCTTTTCATCAATTTTGGAGGGACATGCAATTCTTGGTAACGTCACTGTTGTGACATATTTTCTCCACTTGATGATAACTGTCTTCACTGTGTTCCATGGTATATTTATTGCCTTGGAAATTCTTTTGTACCCTTCTCCTGACTGATACATTTGAACAATGAGATTCCACTGATGCTTTGGAAGCTCTCTGTGGACCATGGCTTGTGCTGTAAGATGTGACTACAAAAATGTCAGGAAAAGCCTACTAGCAAAGAAGGCAAAATTTATTTATATAGCACCTTTCACAGACAGAAATCATGAAGTGCTTCACCGGGAGCTTCACACAAAAAGATAAAACATAAAAGTGATATTAAAACAGATAACATAAAAGAATTAAAAACAAACGTACATCCTGAGTCTAACTAAAAGGCTGTTTGAAAAGCAGTGTCTTCAGCAGTTTTTTAAAGGAATCAACACAATTTAAACAATGTCAAGAAAGTGGGAGCTCATTCCACAGTCTTGGTACAACAGACTGAAATGATCAATCACCTCTGGTTTTCTTCTTCTTCTTCTTTTAGATTTGATTGGCGGTTGGCAACCAGCGTACAGGTGCATTATCGCCATGTACTTCACTCTGTATCATCACTTTATCTGGTCAGGAGCTATAGTCGAAGTCCCACTCCCACCTCTGGTTTTAAAATGTGTGTGTGGAACCTTCAGGAGCATCAAATTTAATGACCTTAGGTTTCATGCAGGGATGTGAGGGACGATCAGATTACAGATGTATGAGGGAGCTTGACCATGTAAGGCTCTAAAAGTAAGAACTGAGATTTTAAAATTAACTCTAAAATGAACTGGCAACCAGTGAAGAGACGTTAAAACCAGAGTAATGTGTGCTCTTTTACTGGTGTGAGTTAAAAGCCTTGCAGCAGAGTTTTGAGCAACTTGGAGATGGTCAAGCTCTCTTTTATTTAATAGCTTGCTATAGTCCAAACGTGTTGCAATAAAAGCATAAATAATCATTTCCATTTCATTTTAGAGACAACTGATTTAAGTTTGGAAATGTTTCTCAGGTGAAAACAACAGCTTTTAATAAGTTTACAGCAGTGAGTCTTCAGTGACATGGACGTATCCAGGACCACGCCCAAGTTTCTAAGACTTGACTGCACAGAAGAGGAAAGAACTCCAATCTTTTGTCTGATATGTGGGATAATACTGTCAGGTGCAATAGTTAAGGTTTCAATTTTTCTGAATTTAGTGACAAATAGTTGTCACTTAACCACTGCTTTATGGCAGTTAGGAAGTGAGCTTATGGAGCTACTAGAACAGCTGAACTTTATTTGGGGTTAATCAGAGGCACTTTAAATGGTGGCAGGTGTGTGATGACTCCCATTTAACTTGAGTTTGCATGTGACTGGTTTACTCCGGGATTTCTCCGGTTTCCTCCCACATGCCAAAAACATGCAAGTTAGGTTAATTGGCATCAAACGGGATTCTAAATTGACCTTAGGTATGACTGTGAGAGTGAATGGTTGTCTGTCTCTCTGTGTTGGCCCTACGATGGACTGACGATCTGTCCAGGGTGTACCCTGCCTCTCGCCCAAAAGATGCTGGGATAGGCTCCAGCCCCCCTGCGACCCGAAAAGGATTAAGCAGAAGAAGATGGATGGATGGTTAATTCTGAACACAGCCACATCCCCAGTTATAAGATGGTGTGTATATTTATGTAACCAGGTAATTGTAAGTTTTTTATTTTTTATTTTTCCCTTTAAAAAATTTCAGTTTGTTTTTCAATTGGGTTATACAGGTTATAGGTCACATTAATGGTGGACAAAGTTTTGAATTGATTTGTCTTAGTCTCATTTTTTTACATCACAAAAACCTGGCATTTAAACAGAGGTGTGTAGGCTTTTATATCCACTGTATCTGTTACTATGCTTTGATGCAGCACTGTGTGAACAGCCAGCCTTTGCGGCAAGTCTTCTGGACAACTGGGCGGCTGTGGCGCAAGTGTAGAGTGTGGTTGACCTCTGATTGGAGAGTCGGTGGTTCGATCCCCACTCTTCCTGCAGTCTGCATGTTGAAGTGTCCTTGAGCAAGACACTGAACCCTGAGTTACTTCTGGTGGGTCTGGCTCGCGCCTTGCATGGCAATTCCGCTGCCATCAGTGTATGTGAGTGGAGGAATAGCTGGATCTGTATAGCGCTTTGGTCATCCAGGGATGAGTAAAAAAATAAGCACTATATAAGTGAATACTGTTTACCCTAACTGTCAAATCAGTAGTCTTTCCCTTCATTGTGGTTGTGTGGACTGAACTTGACATGGAGATATGCAGTAGTAGCTATGTGACAATGTTAAAATTTTATCTCTTGATTATTCTAGCAATTATACTGTAGTCCATTAATGATATAATCCTGAAAATCATCCAGTTATTAATAAAACTTGGAAAATGTCACAAAAACATAATGGATTCACTTTACCAGAATTGGGGTGAGTTCATATTTTACAATTTCAATTCCACTGATATTTAGATGATTATAATGCATCAGATTTATATAACACTTTATCATAGACACTTTACAAATAGATTATTCATTCAATCCAGGCAGACAATGGTAGTGGTAAGCTACTACTGTAGCCACAGCTGCCCTCGGGCAGGCTGACGGAAACGTGGCTGCTAATCCACGCCAACGGCCTGTCCGTCCACCACCAAACATTTATACACATTCATACCCAGTGTCATGGACACTGGCAGCAAGGGGGGTAAAGTGTCTTGCCCAGGAACACAACGGCAGGATATCTGGGAAGAGCGGGGTTTGAACCACCAACCATCCAGTTATTGGACGACCTGCTCTACCTCCTGAGCCACTGCCACCCCAATTAATTAAATTTCCAATTCATGCATATCTTTAAAGCTCAATTCCAATTTAATTCCAATCCCTAGACTACTGGGTTCCACTGATGGAACTTATTTATAGGTCTTCTATCAACTAAATAAAAAACAACAACACATGACATACAGCCAGCACCTGTGTTAAATTCAAATTGCTTTTGTCATAATCAGCTAATTTAAATTCATGCTCCAGTGAAGCATCTCTAATCCAAACAAATTTATGGGGTTAGTCTGATGGGAAATTTTGTTTAGGGAAGGTTAAATTGAATGCATCTTATGGGGATCTTTGCCACCAATTAGGCTGTTTCTCAGCTTATAACCACTTTCTCATAACACCTAGTGGCCTAAAGTAGTGCAGGTATATTTTGAATACAGACTTTTTCACTTTACATCTTGTTTTCAAGCTTTTCAGAACTGTTTTTATCCAGACGTTGTACGAAGCCAGTTATGCTTACTGATGCTGTGGCTAAGCGTGAGCGTTGCCATGACAATGGTCACATGACTGCAAAGGGTCTATATATCTTTCATCATCACAGACAGGCACCAGCAAGCAACAAGACACTGAGAGATCAATGCCGTTGAAAATGGAATTGAGCATTGTTTATAACAACTATTTCTAAGATAAGATAATCCTTCATTGTCTCCAAGGAAAATTTGACTTCAACACACTTCACTGCTGTATATTAATCCTCCAAAATGCATAACATAATACAACTGTAGGCAAGAGAACAAGAATAAATATCCAACCTAAACACTATACATGATATAAACACAAAATTAAGAAAAGTTCAAGGGGAAATCATCACATCCAATTTCATTATACATATTTCACTAGCCCTGTGCAAATGTGTGTTGTGGTGAGTTAAATTTACACAGATATGTGCACTAAAGTAAGTTTTTCTGCAAAATGATACGTTAATGACTTTTTAAAAAATGAATAATTTTTACTCTCACTTGAGTACATCAATAAAGGGCAAAACTACTTTTACTTGGGTACATTTGATCACACTTATGACATCACTGATTTGAATTCAGTAACATTTCAGTTTAAGTGTTTCATTTCGTCCACTAAATTGAGACCAAAAAAAAAAAAAAGAGGATGCATGTGGCTGTAGGTTGCAACTTCATATGCAGTTATTCATGAATTTCATCTTTTGTCATTTATATGCAAGGTGTTCCCCAGCCAAGACCCACTGGACAGAGCAGATTTCAATGCTGTGGAGTACATCAACACACTTTTCCCCACTGAGCAGGTAAAGTTAAGTGATGCTGAAACCTAAAACATCTGTAATTAGTCTCTTGATACATACTGCTTCCCTGTGTTGTGTGGCTGTGCCTCAATCATTGAATGTATGAGCATTATTTTACACAAATGAAATGGGAGGTTTTTTGATTGTTTTTTTTAAGTTACTATTAAGTCTATCCTGCAGCAGAGTGCCTATGTGGAAACCAAAAAAAACTATTTTATAATTGATCAAGTTCAGCATATTTCTGCACAGGCATGCATTTATCCATCAAACGGTATGATCACTCTAACTACAGTCTCCCAAAAAGTTGCAAAATTTTTAATACAGTAATAAAGAAAAGTTTTGAGTATAAATGCAGTACAGTGTAAATGCACTTTTCACCATGGTGTTGATCACAAACATGGGAAAACTATGGAATATCGAGTATTTCAACAGGAACTATTTTTTTTGTTCTTAGTCAGACATAATGTATAATACAAATGAAATAATGCACTGAAGTCTGAACCTTATTTAGTTTTCATCGTAACATGAACCTTCCATATAGTTTGATAGTTTTGCTTTATTTGGTTGCTTTTATTTATTTGGCATAAAATAACTGCAGCAGGATTTGTAGGTCTCAGTATGTGATTATTGAGGTAATAATCATCTTTCCACTGTAACATGATGTCTACACTACATATCCATGAGGGGTCGCTGTAACTGTGCTTTTACTGTATGGGCTTATCGTTTGTTATGCATTTTTTGTAATACTTAAATAGGCTGGGAGCTACACCTGATACAGTGTTATGTAACCTGGAACAAAGCATCTGAATAGTTGAGTGCAAATATAAAATTGTAATAATGCAGCCGAATGATTTCTCTTCAGAGACTGGGTTTTAAAAATTGTATGTTATAGAGTGAGTGAGTGACGTAACACTAGAGATGCACAGATATATTAGCTTAAAGTCACTTCATTGACTGCTATTTCTTTCGCTCCCTGGTAGGGAAGATGAACTAGATGAGAACAAAACCAAAAGAAACAATCAGTCTCACTATTGGCCATTGGCCAACTTTTTGGACCATCAGTGTCAGCCCAAAAATTCATTTTGGTACATCTCTACATAACCTGTAAATTGCACAGGGAAAGATACAAAAATAAGCAAATTAAAGTCACTAATAAGAAAAAGAAATACTAAAATTGTAATTCTGGTCATTCTCAGCTTGTGACAAAATATTACTTTTCTCTGAATTCCTGTGTTTGTATTTCTCTCAGTCACTGGCTAATATTGATGATGTGGTGAACAAGATTCGCCTGAAGATTCGGTGAGTTCATGTCACACTTAATGATGTATTTGTTAGGTTGTATTTTATCCTCTGTGTGACTTAAGAGGTATTTTTATGCCCCATTTGACAGACGTCTAGATGACGACATCAGGACAGTGGTGAGAGGCCAGACCAATGTGGGGCAGGATGGAAGACAGGTAAGATGAGCTCAGAAAGGAACATGATATAGAGATCAGATACGTTGATTGTGATAAAACCTGTTTGATCATATTTTTTGTCTAATATTTTGTATTATTAGAATATTGCATTGTTGTCACAGATTGATCCGGTATTTCCTGGTGGTTAGGTTCTAAGCATCTATACACAGCATGCCTAGTTATCAGTTGCACTTAAATTTGAATCCTTCCACAAAAGTTGTAGTAGTGCTGTGGGTGTAAATCACCCAGAGGACCATGCCCCTCCCCTCTCCTGCTTTTTCTTCTTTCCATATTGCTTTCATGGAAAAGGACAATATGACTCAGATTCATTCCCGCAGCTCAAACTGCCCTTCTTTACAGAAAACACGTCTGTAAAGTAGATTGCTGTGTGTAAATACTAATGTCTTTAAAACCAAGCGTTTTTAAGTTTTTGCCCTTCCTTGTGGGATTCTGAATGAAAGGAATACACCTCCTGATTTGATCCAGCTCCTTATTCTGTCCAGGAATTGCAGCCTAAAGTGAATGTGACACCTGATGGATGAGCCACGTATGTTCGGGCCTTTTGACGAGATTAGATCTGCTTTGTCGTCGGAGCGTCTGGCCCGGTGGGCCTGTCTTTCCCAGTTAGCTACCATTTGGCAGCAGAAACGATCCAAATCCCCTCGAGACCAATAACATTAAACCGTCTCACACAATAATTTAAGTGTGTTTTTCCAGCCCCATTCCAATATTTCCAGCAGAAAAAATCCTTTCTGTGTGGAAAGATGAAGTGGTGTAGATTTCAACAAGGCAACTGAAACATACAGACCTCAATCAAGTTAAACCAGCACGTTCAGCTATGTAGTTATTGTGTTGTTGACTGATCTCACTGAGCTGGGGGGAAATGAGGAAGGGGTGACTTCCTTTGGGATGTTTTTTATAGGGAATGAGACAGTAATATGTCTTAATGTGTCTGTCTTGGTGCTGAAACTTTTCTAACTAGTAGAGTCAGTCTTTCACATGTCAAGAAAATTGCACCTACGCATGTGGACAAAATTGTTGGTACCCCTCTGTTAATGAAAGAAAAACCCATAGTGGTCACAGAAATAACTTGAATCTGACAAAAGTAGTAATAAATAAAAATTCTATGAAAATTAACCAATGAAAATCAGACAATGCTTTTGAATTGTGCTTCAACAGAATTATTTTAAAAAACAAACTCATGAAACAGGCCTGGACAAAAATGATGGTACCCCTAGAAAAGATTGAAAATAATGTGACCATAGGGACATGCTCAACCAGGATGTGTTCTCTAATTAACATCACAGGTGTCTACAAACTTGTAATCAGTCAGTCGGCCTATTTAAAGGGTGACAAGTAGTCACTGTGCTGTTTGGTGACATGGTGTGTACCATGCTAAACATGGACCAGAGGAAGCAAAGGAGAGAGTTGTCTTAGGAGATTAGAAAGAAAATTATAGACAAGCATGTTAAAGGTAAAGGCTATAAGACCATCTCCAAGCAGCTTGATGTTCCTGTGACTACAGTTGCGCACACTATTCAGAAATTTTAGATCCATGGGACTGTAGCCAACCTCCCTGGACGTGGCCACAGGAGGAAACTTGATGAAACAGTTCCTGTGACTACAGTTGCACACATTATTCAGAAATTTAAGATCCATGGGACTGTAGCCAACCTCCCTGGACGTGGCCGCAGGAGGCAACTTGATGAAAAATGGAAGAGACGGAGAATACGAATGGTAACAAAAGAGCCCAGAGCAACCTCTAAACACATTCATGGGGAACTCCAAGGTCAAAGTACATCAGTGTCAGATCGCACCATCCGTCGTTGTTTGAGCCAAAGTGGACTTCATGGGCGGTGTGACGACAGAGATGTGTACAATTTGTAAATGTTAACATGGATTGTATTGTTAAAGTGCACATATAATTGGAGATCTGTTTTGGCTGAATTGAATTCCTTTTGTGAGATAAATGTTAAGGTTAATTATATTAATTGGGGTGAGGCAATTGAATAATAAGACCACGTACCTTTGCCAGCATGCTTCCTGGTGGTATCCAGGCAAAAGACTCCTTAGGGGTTTGAGTGCCTTTTAAAGGATGCCAGGAGGAAGGAGGCATGTGATGGTTGAGTAAAGGGTAATTTAATATGTAAATAAGGGTTTAAACTGTTTATTGTATTATTTATGGTGTGGTATTTATTCTGTAAATAGGTGGGAAATTATTTATGTCTCTTTTAGATGCTATTGGGTATGTGGAAATATGAAAATGTTTATTGTTTTGCTTGGGATTTTGGTATGTTCCAATTAGGTCTAATTATCTCACTAAGTATACAACAAGTTTTTGTCATTTGGTTTGTGGTGGGTGTTGGATATTCACGTGAGTTGTTGCCTGCGAAGTATTTTTTTGTAATGAAGAAAAAATTGCTTATTGCAAAACTGTTTGGAAGCCTCTGTTCCTTCTCTGGTGTGCCTTGACCGCTCGGGCAGCGTGACAGGAGGCGACCAAGGACGACACCACTGTTGAAAACAAATCATAAAAAAGCCAGACTGGAATCTACCAAATTGCATGTTGACAAGCCACAAAGCTTCTGGGAGAATGTCCTATGGACAGACGAGACAAAACTGGAACTTTTTGGCAAGGCACATCAGCGCTATGTTCATAGACGCAAAAATGAAGCATACCAAGAAAAGAACACTGTCCCTACTGTGAAACATGGAGGAGGTTCTGTTATGTTCTGGGGCTGCTTTGCTGCATCTGGCACAGGGTGTCTTGAATCTGTGCAGGGTACAATGAAATCTCAAAGACTATCAAGATATTCTTAAGAGAAATGTGCTGCCCAGTGTCGGACAGCTTGATCTCAGTCACAGGTCATGGGTCTTGCAACAGGATAATGACCCAAAACACACAGCTAAAAACACCCAAGAATGGCTAAGAGCGAAACATTGGACTATTCTAAAGTGGCCTTCTATGAGCCCTGATCTAAATCCTATTGAAGATCTGTGGAAGGAGCTGAAACATGCCGTCTGGAGAAGGCACCCTTCAAACCTGAGACAACTGGATCAGTTTGCTCATGAGGAGTGGGCCAAAATACCTGCTGAGAGGTGCAGAATTCTCATTGACAGTTACAGAAATTGTTTGATTGCAGTGATTGCCTCAAAAGGTTGTGCTGTGGAGAGTGTGGGAAATGAGGAGGTAGGTTTACGAACAGACAAAGTTTATTACACTCTCTCATCAGTCATACACAGAAAAAGTATGATGCAGCCAAGCACGGTTTCTCCTTATAAACCCAACAGCTCATCTCACATCTGCATGACATTTCACATCACACTACATGACATCTAACATCCCAATACATTCCCCTTAACCCCCCCGGCTCCTTCTTCCTGCCAACTCTCCATGATGTTCCTGACTATTGTCCTCCTATGTTTAACCACAGCATCCTGACTGAGACGCTGTCTGCTGACTCACCCAAGTCTCTATAATATGCATTTTGTCTCTGCTACACTACCCCCCCCCCCCCCCCCCCCCAGACAGAGTTTCAGTCCTGACGTCTTTTGGGCTTCACTTTCCTCCCATATCTGCTGTAACGGGGGTCTCTGTGCCGGCGGGGGGCTGCTGGACATGTGTCTGACTGCGGGTGGGCCATTGGGGGGGGGGGGGGGGATCCGCTTTGCCCATGTGGCTGTCCTGGTGAATCGTTTGCCTGGGGAGTTCTCAGTGGGGGTCTTCCACGCCGAGGGGCCCGAGCCAGCACCACTTGCTCGTCCGCCACTACAAAAGCGGGCTTAAGTCTGTCTATGCATATTTTCTCCCGCCGACCCCCAAAGTCTAACAAAAAATGCTTGTCCCCTGTTTCCACCACTCTGAACGGGCCATCATAGGGTGGGCGCAATGGAGGGCGGTGGGCATCGTGCCTGACGAACACAAACTCCATGTTCTTTAAAGTTTTTGGCATGAAAGCGCGTGGAAAACAGTGGTGGGCCGGGCCGGGCAGCGTGCCTGTGTCTGCACTATGCTGCAAACGCTGAGACAGGCAGTTGTCCAGCGCGGGATTATCTGGCAAAAATTCCCCGGGCAGCTGCAGTGGCTGAGAAAAAACCAGTTCTGCCGGGGAAGCCTCCAAATCCTCTTTTGGTGCGGAACGCAACCCCAATAAAACCCATGGCAACCGGTCTACCCAATTTGCATCCGTCAACGAAGCCCTGAGTGCTGCTTTCAGTGACCTGTGAAAACGCTTGCATAACCCATTGGCCTGTGGGTTGTACGCGGTTGTGCGATGAATTGCAACACCCAGGCTGCGGGCCATCGCGGACCAAAGTTCGGAAACAAACTGAGGGCCCCTATCGGACGTGATGTCCGACGGGATTCCAAAACGCGCCACCCATGTTGTCAAAAAAGCGTGCGCCACGTCCGCGGACGTGGTTGCCGCCAGCGGGACTGCTTCTGGCCAGCGTGTGGTGCGGTCCACCACTGTCAGAAGGTGCGTCAGAAGGAACTGACTCAAACACGCGACGACGTCATGCGACCGGGACCACCAGGCGCGGGCGTCCCATGGAGACGTCGCAGATTAGGGGGGTCTTGCCGTCTTGCAGTACTCTGCTCTCCAGCCTTAACCCTGTTTGTCCAGACTGGAGCGCGCGCACGTCCATATCGCCAATCTGATCCACGGCCATGGCTGTATAATCTATCCCTACGCAGACCGGGGCCACTACCGTGCACGAGAGGCAGTCCGCCACCACATTCAGTTTACCTTACACATGCTGAATATCGGTTGTAAACTCCGAGATCGCGGCCAGCTGTCTCTGCTGCCGGCCCGACCATGGTTCCCAAACCTTGGCCATCGCGAACGTCAGCGGCTTGTGGTCCACGGACGCGGTGAAGCTGCGCCCTTCTAGCCAGAACTGGAAGTGGCGTATGGCCATGTGGAGAGCCAGCAACTCTCTGTCGAATGTGCTGTATTTACGCTCACTGTCGCACAAAGCCCTGTTGAAAAAAGCAAGCGGCTGCCAAGAACCGGCAACACATTGCTCCACAACAGCCCCTATGGCTACGTCCGAGGCGTTGGTAGTGAGCGCTATCCGGGCCACGGGTCTGAGTGCGCTAACAGTGTGGCGTTTGCCAGGGCTGCTTTAACCTCAGAGAACGCCTGCTCTCGCTCTGGAGTCCATTCGACTCCGTCCGCGGGTTTCCGTCTCTTGAGCGTGGCGTACAATGGCTGCATGAGTTGAGCTGCGCGGGGGAGGAACCGGTTATAAAAGTTAACCATCCCCAAAAATTCTTGCAACGCCCTGACCATCTGAGGCCGGGGGAAGTTTGCCACGGCGCGCACTTTGTCGGGCAAGGGTATCGCTCCCTCCGGTGAAACGTGGTGCCCCAAAAAATCAATCCCCGTCACGCCGAACTGGCACTTCGCCGGGTTGATTATTAACCCGTGCTCCTCCAACCTCTGGAAAACCGTCCTGAGGTGGGTTACGTGTTCGTCTTCCGACGCACTGGCTACCAGGATATCATCCAGTTAGACGAACACAAACGGGAGATTGCGCAGCACCGCATCCATCATGCGCTGGAACGTCTGTGCCGCTCCTTTTAATCCGAATGGCATGCGCAGAAACTCGAGCAAGCCAAACGGAGTTATTACCGCTGTTTTGGGTACGTCCTCTGCGCGCACTGGGACCTGGTGGTAACCGCGGACCAGGTCTATTTTAGAAAAAATGTGTGCTTCGGCGAGGTGAACGGAAAAATCCTGAATGTGGGGAATCGGGTAGCGGTCATGTGCTGTGGCGTTGTTCAATCTGCAGAAATCACTGCACGGTCGCCACGACCCCTCAGCCTTAGGGACCATGTGTAGCGGGGATGCCCATGGGCTGTTCGAACGCCTGATGATGCCCAACCTTTCCGGGTTGGCAAACTCCTCGTGCGCTATGGCCAGTTTAGCTGCGTCCAAGCGCCGAGGTCGTGCGAAAACGGGCGGCCCGGTGGTGGTTATAAAGTGCTCCACCCCGTGTTTAGCGATGGCCGCCGAAAACGTCGGGACCGTGAGTGCTGGGAACTGAGTGAGCAGTGTGTGGAACTTACCGCCTGGAGCTGTGACGTTGGCTTGTGTTACTGGCCCGGCCCCTTGAGCTGTACAGGGGAGAGAGTCAAAGGACAGTGCATTAACCAGGTGCCTGTTAGCAACATCAACTAGTAAACCATGCGCACACAGAAAATCAGCTCCCAGGATTGGGAAACTCAGTGCTGCTATGACAAAAATCCACTCGTATGTACGGCCGTGTAGAGATAAAGTCAGTGTTCTCTCACCAAAGGTCTTAATGCCCGAGCCGTTTACTGCCACTAGCCCGGGGCCGCTAGGTCCTGCCAGTCAGTCGGCGTAGGTCGGCAGGATGATGCTCTTCTGAGCTCCGGTGTCTACGAGGAAACACCTCCCTGAGTGTGAGTCTGTCACGTAGAGCAGCTTGTTCTCTTCGCCGGTGGTCGCAGCTGCTACCGACTGCCGGCCTTGGTGTTTCCCGAGCGCTTGAATTGGCACGGTGGCGCACATCTGCATGCATTCTCTCCGAAGCAGCGGTGGTAGAAGCAGAGCGTGTCTCTCTGGCGCTCCTTGGCCCCCGCTGCCGCTACTGTCGGTGGCTCCTTGCCTCCTCTGGTCATCTCGCTGGGTTCCGACGCCGCCGTGTTGACTGTGAGCGCTCTGGTGGTGAGGATGATCTGGTCTGCCTCCTGGGCTAGCGCACGGTAGTCACGCGCGGCCAGGAACGGCGAATTGGCCAGAACCGCTCTCGCCTCTGTTGGAAGGTTCCGGAGGAAAAGGTGGGCAAACAGAAAATGCCAGTCGTCTGTGCCCATTAACGCCAACATCTTCTCCATCAGATCGACAGCCAAACCATCTCCTAACTCGGAATGCTTCAGGAGCCTCTCTGCTCTCTCACAGTCCGAGAGCGTGTAGCGCCGGGTCAGCGCATCCTTGAGAGCCTCGTATCTGTCGTGGGCTGGGGGCTGGTCGAGCAGGCTCGCTACCTGCTGAGCTGTGCGAGCATCCGGCGCTGCAACCACGTAGTAAAACTTGGTGTCGTCTGCCGTTATTCCCCAGAGGGCGAACTGGGCCTCAGTGTGGTGGAACCAAGAGCGCGGGTGCCAAAAGTCTGGTAGCTTGACTGAAACAGCGCACGCGTTGCTGGGGGTTCCCATCCGGGCCGTCTGTGGGATGCTTGCCGCGTTGCTGGGGCTTCCCGTCCGGGCCAACTCCGGGGTTCTTGCTTCGTGTTCCATAATACATCCAGGGTCACCAGTGTGGAGAGTGTGGGAAATGAGTAGGCAGGTTTACGAACAGACGAAGTTTATTACACTCTCTCATCAGTCATACACAGAAAAAGCATGATACAGCCAAGCACGGTTTCTCCTTATAAACCCAACAGCTCATCTCACATCTGCATGACATTTCACATCACACTACATGACATCTAACATCACAATACATTCCCCTTAACCCCCCACCCCCGGCTCCTTCTTCCTGCCAACTCCCCATGATGTCCTTGACTATTGTCCTCCTATGTTTAACCACTGCATTCTGACTGAGACACTGTCTGATGACTCACCCAAGTCTCTATAATATGCATTTTGTCTGTGCTACAGTGCAACAAAATATTAAGTTAAGGGTACCATCATTTTTGTCCAGGCCTGTTTCATGAGTTTGTTTTTTAAAATAATTCTGTTGAACCACCATTCAAAAGCACTGTCTGATTTTCATTGGTTAATTTTCATAGACTTTTTATTTATTAGCACTTTTGTCAGATTCAAGTTATTTCTGTGACCATTGTGGGTTTTTCTTTCATTAACAGAGGGGTACCAACAATTTTGTCCATGGCTGTACGATGTCTTTGACTAACTATTCTGTGAGATTAAAGTCTTGTTTTATGGCGTACTGCACTATTGATATTATCAGTTATTTACAAGGCTGGATTGGTGGGGGGGGGCTCTTGGGCTAGAGAGTAAGTTTGGGCCCCCTTCAAATGAGATATGGTGAGTGCTACACATGTCAACTTCAAGATCTCATAGTTACAGAGTGAAGTAAAGGACCTGAATTTAAAATATGTAGTTAAGGACTTCCGGTCTGGACGCCATGGCGACTGCAGCTTAACGCTGAAACTCTCAGACCCAATCCAAGAAAATACCTTGAAAATCAAACTTAACGGATTTTTGGAGGAGTGAAAATCAAAAGACAAAATCGTCATGTCTAAAGGAAAACAGAAGAAACTGAAATTTTCCAGGCCAGGACACGTATCGGCCGGAGAATCTGAACTGGAAGATCTCCGTTCAGAAGACGAGGAACTGGTTGTAGCTAACAAAAAGGTTAGCTTAAAATCGCTTTTTGAAGAGCTACGATGATTTCGCCAAGAGGTTACAGCCGAATTTCGGGAATTCAGAGACGAATTGAAAAGGACAAACAGCAGAGTGGACCAGGCCGAGAACTGAATCTTGGAAGCAGAGGAACGAATAAAAGTGCTCGAAGATTCTGTGCTGGACCTACGCAAAAGACAAGCATCAATAGAGGCTAAGCTAACCGACCAAGAAGGAAGACAGAGAAGAGACAATATAAGAATTCATGGTCTGATAGAAGGAGCCGAAAACGGTTTTAACTCAATGGCAGAATGCGTGGAATCTTTACTAAGAGAGAAATTGGATATTCCACAAACCACCGACTTGAAGATAAAAAAGGCACATCGTTCATTAGCCGCTAGGCCAGCGGCGGAAGCGCCCCCACGTTCGGTGTTGGTAAGATTTTCCAATTTCAAAATAAAACAAGAGGTTGTAAGACTGGCTTGGCAGAAAAAAGGATTTATGCACCAGGAGAGAAAAGTCTTTGTGGAACACGATTACGCCCCGGAGGTCCTTAAAAAGCGCAGGGAATACAATGACGCCAAAAAGGTACTACGTGAGAAGAAACTGCTCTTTCAGACGCCATTTCCTGCGAAGTTAAGGGTCTTCTACGGCGAAGAAACATGTCTCTATAATTCGGTGGAAGAAGCAACAGCTGACATGGCGAGAAGAAGGCTCCCGGTAACGGTATTTAAACCCGCAGCAGACCCGAGTGAGAAGATCAAAAAGCAAACATGGACAACACAGAGACCTTCAAAATCCACATCGCGGATAAACTGTCCGTTTTCAGGTTGGAATAGCGACCATTTTTTTTTTTTTTTTTTTTTTGAGTCAATCTGCACATCCAACCCCCCTCATACAAGGTAACAAACATTAAAGGAGATGCGTATTCAGCATGTGGTAAAACATTTCATGGAACAGTCATAATATTTGAAACAAGTCTTTTTAATTAAAAAAACCAAACAAAAAAAACTTGTTAAAATAGAAATGTGACAATAATCCACATGTTCTCCTCACACTAACAAATACTGTTTTTGCGTGAATGTTTGCTGTGATGGGGGTGGGAGGGTGCACACAATTTCACAGGGTATAGGCATAAAGGGAAAAAAAAAAATCATTACAAGTTCGGATTGGGTTCTGAAACTCACGTTAAAAGCATGGGACAACTTACAGGGGTAAGAGAGGGCCCTCAACACGTAACAGAGTTTGAGGAATTTGCCTCAGAGCCTACACTCCATCAAGGCTCTTCCAGGGTCTTTAAAAAGACCCCAGCTCAGGAAGTTCTTTTGACAGTTTTTTGTTTAAAGTTTTATACACTATGTTCTTAATGTTTTTCTTGTTCTTAATGTTCTTTCAGTTTCTGAGTAGCACAAAAGAGGGCCACCACACAGTTATACTAAAAACAACACAATGGAGAAACAGGTTGTAACCAAAATAATTTCATATAATGTAAAAGGAATCCTGAATCCAGTTAAAAGATCCAAGATTCTAGGCAAAATGAAAAAAGACAAAGCAGGAATAATATTTTTACAAGAAACCCACCTAACAGACGTAGAGCACACTAAACTCAGTAGACAAGGGTTTAAAATGATCTCTTCATCTTCATATAAGTCAGGGAGGAGGAGGGGAGTAGCGACATTGATATCAACCAAAATTACATTTGAAAAAAAAATCAGAACACAAAGATAAAGAAGGGAGATACAGTGTGGTAACTGGGCGGCTAGAGGGAGAAGATATCACCCTGCTGAATGTGTATGCTCCCCCAGGGGCTAACTGGAAATTTTATAAAAATGTATTTGACCTAATGATAACTAAAGCTCAAGGTTTAGTGATATGTGGTGGGGACTTCAATCTTAGACTGAATCCATACTGGGATGCTTCTGGTAATTCTCCACATCAAAATAACACCCAAAGCAGGAAGACTCGGATGCTACTAAAAGAAATGGGAATCTGTGATGTGTGGAGGGAACTCAACCCCAGTGTAAAAGACTATACATTTTACTCAACTCCACATTCATCTTACTCAAGGATTGACTATTTTTTTATGTTTAATAGAGACACTGGAAGAGTAGAAACATGTAAAATAGGACTGATGGATCTCTCTGACCACAGTCCAATCTACATGGACTTAAATATCCAAAAATACACAAATAATACATTTTCTTGGAGGTTAAATTCAAATGTCCTGAAAGGACCATTGAAAGATGAATTGGAATCAGATATTCTCAGATATTTGGAAGAAAACGATAATGGAGAAGTATCCCCTTTAATACTGTGGGATGCATGCAAAGCTGTAATAAGAGGAAAGATTATTGCAAAACTGGCAACCCAAAAGAAACTAAGACAAGAAAAACTATCCACATTAGAGTCAGAACTTAAGAACCTAGAAAAAGAACACAAATGCAACACTCATTCTACTGACTCGCTCAAGATTAAGGAAATTAAAAACCAAATAAATGAGATCTACACAATAGAAATCCAGAGGAAACTTACATTTTTGAAACAAAAATACTATGAAGCAGGCAGTAAATCGGCAAAATTGCTAGCCTATAAATTGAGGAAACAACAAACAGAAAGAGCAATCTACAAAATCAGAGACCCAGTATCAAAGGAAATAAAATTCAGAATTCAGGATATTCTTAAAAGCTTCGAGAATTACTATAAGAACTTATACTCCCACAAAAAACATAAAAACGCATCCAAGGCATTCCTAAACACATTAAACCTTCCCCAACTTACGGAGTCACAAAATAAAACACTACTGTCAGAAATACAACCTAAAGAAATAGAAAAGGCAATTATGAAACTTAAAGCTAACAAATCCCCAGGAGCAGATGGCTATACAGCAGAGTGGTACAAAACCTTTAAACAGCAACTATCTCCTCTCCTCCTGAAAACATTTAATTATGTCCTCCACACAGGGGAAATCCCCCCCTCCTGGAGAGAAGGGGTCATTGCAGTTATACCTAAACCTGAAAAGGATAAACTAGAGTGCTCCAACTACAGACCAATCAGTGTATTAAATCAGGACTATAAGCTTTTTACCATTATCCTTGCCAAAAGGTTAAAAAATATACTGACAGACCTAATTCATTTAGACCAAACAGGTTTTATAAGACAAAGACAGACACAAGACAACATTAGACGCACTTTACACATAATTCATCATATAAAAAAATATAACTTAAATGCAGTCATATTGGGATTAGATGCTGAAAAAGCATTCGATTCGGTTGACTGGTCTTTTCTATATAAAATCTTATCCAGTTTCAATTTTCATAACAACTTCATTAGAACTATACAGGCATTATATAAAAAAACCAACAGCTAAAATAAGGATTAACGGTAATTTATCATCATCTTTTGAACTGGAAAGAGGATGTCGTCAGGGCTGCCCCCTGTCTCCACTGCTATTTGCAATCTTCATAGAACCTCTGAGCCAATGGATAAGACAAAATCAAAAAATTCAAGGTATTACACTTGGTCAGAAGGAACATAAAATAGCACTCTTTGCTGATGACATTTTAATATACCTAGGGCAGCCGGACACTTCTTTACCAGAACTAACCTCAGTTTTTTCAGAGTATGGAGATTTATCGGGGTACAAATTAAACATGCATAAAACCCAAATTTTAACATTCAACTATGACCCAAATCATTATTCACTAAGCAAACTCAAAACTAACTGGGAGTCGGAATCTATGAAATATCTGGGGGTCAATATCCCGAAACAACTCAACAAAATTATATCACTAAACTATGATCCACTGGTGGCAAAAATAAAATCTGACCTAGCAAGATGGAATATGATACCGTTCTTGGGTACTGCACAAAGAATTGAAGCAGTCAAAATGAATATACTTCCACGTCTTCTATACCTTTTCCAAGCAATACCGGTAGAACCTTCCAAAAAAACATGGCAGGAGCTGGACAGAAGGATCTCAAGATTCATATGGCAGGGCAAGAGACCTAGAATCAGATATAGAACCTTACAGCTAAACAAAGACAAAGGTGGGCTCGCGCTGCCAAATATCAGGGACTACATTAAAGCCGCACAAATTAAAACTTTAGTAGAGATATGTAACCCAGTCTACACTGCACAATGGAAGGAGATGGAATGCCAAATAAGTGATATCCCCCAACAGGCGATGATAGGGAACAATGCCTTACCTAAGCTTTTCTTCCTTTTATAATTTCACAGGACCAAACCGGTTTCATTAAAAATCGCCATTCTTTTTTTAACTTGCGGCGGTTGTTTAATATTATTTATACTCCTCACCACAACATACCTGAATGTCTTATTAGTTTGGACGCTGAAAAGGCATTCGATAGGGTTGAGTGGGAGTATTTGTTTTTTACTTTGGAGAGGTTCGGTTTTGGTCCTTCCTTCTGTTCCTGGATTAAACTTCTCTATGCTAGTCCTTTAGCTTCAGTGTTAACTAATTGTCGCTATTCTGACTATTTTAGACTTTACCGTGGTACGAGGCAAGGCTGTCCTTTGAGCCCGTTGCTCTTTGCCTTGGCAGTTGAGCCGTTAGCTATTGCAATCCGTGGGAGCCGGGACTTTCTAGGCATTCGTAGGGGTGGCATTGAGCATAGGGTTTCACTCTATGCTGACGATCTTTTATTATTTCTCTCCAACCCACTTACTTCATTACCCGCTATACTCAACATTTTGGATAGTTTTAGTAGGTTTTCTGGTTATAAAATTAATCTTAATAAGAGTGAACTGTTTCTGATTAATGAAAAGATTCAAGTTCAGGATTTTGAAAATTTTCCTTTCAAGGTTGTTATTGATCATTTTAATTATCTTGGGATATGTGTCACTTAACAATTTAATTACTTGTTTAAAAATAATTTTCTCCCCTTACTTGACCAGTGCAAGCTAATACTTTCCAAATGGTCCCCATTATCCTTGTCTTTAATTGGCAGAATCAATTCTGTAAAAATGATGTTACTTCCAAAGTTTTTATATTTGTTTCAATGTCTCCCCATTTTTATTCCTAAATCCTTTTTTAAGTCTTTGGACTCTCTGATTACCTCATTTATTTGGAATGGTAAACATCCGAGATTGAGGAAAGTTTTTCTTCAAAGACTCAAATCAGTAGGTGGCATGGCTCTGCCTAACTTTCAATATTACTACTGGGCAGCAAATATCAGGTGCATGTTATATTGGAAACATTTTTATCTGGAACCCAAATCACCTATTTGGATCCTTATGGAGTCACATGTGGACAATCAAACCTCCCTACCGGCAATTTTAGGTTCACCACTTCCCCTTGCTTTGTCTACACTGGGTAATAATAAAGTAGTTCGTCAGTCTCTTAGAATTTGGTCTCAATTCAGGAAAAATTTCGGTCTTCAGTTTTTTTCCATTAGAAGTCCAATTGCCGCAAATCATTTATTTACCCCATCAACTATTGATAGTGCATTTCATATATGGCACAGAAAAGGTTTAAAATCTTTTGCGGATTTATATTTTGATGGTCAATTTGCAAGTTTTTCTTAACTTTCCACCAAATTCGACATCACTTCTACACATTTTTTCCGCTTCCTCCAGGTTAGACATTATGTGCAAACCATGACAAAACAATTCCCTCAAAAACCTTCTGATAATCCTCTAGATGATTTTTTATTAGTTAAACCAACTTCTAAGGGGGTAATGTCAGTTTTATATAATTTAATTTCAAATTTACAATCTTCTTCTCTGGCCGCTATCAAATTGAACTGGGAACAAGATCTTAATTTTACTTTTACTGATGAACTGTGGGACTCTATTCTTGGCCAGGTTCACACTGTATCAATGTGTGCTCGTCACGCTCTTATTCAATTTAAGATTGTACATCGGATGCACCTGTCCAAGGTTAAGTTAGCACGTATTTACTCGGATATAGACCCAACTTGTGAAAAGTGTGGTAGCGCTCCTGGCACTTTGCTTCACATGTATTGGTCCTGCCCTGCATTGATGAATTTTTGGCATTCTGTTTTTATCACTATGTCTGAAGTCCTGCAATATCAAATTAAACCTGATCCATTATGCGCCATTTTTGGTGTGGCTCCAGAACTTGTCTTGCCAAGTTCCAAATTAAAAGTATTCAAATTTTCATTATTATTGGCCAGACGTGCTGTATTACTGAAGTGGAAAGACTCTTCGCCCCCTTCACATTTACAGTGGATAAAAGATATAATGTCCTGTTTGGATTTAGAAAAAATCAGATATACAGTCTGTGGCTCTGAAAACAAATTCTATAAATTATGGCGCCCGTTTCTTGATTTCTTTGAAAGACCCACGATTATAGTTTCTGAGTAGCTCATATCCCCTTTACCCCACCCCCACTTCACACACACAATTTTTCTTTGTATTTTTTTTTTTAATTATTGTTTATTTAAAGGTTTTTGTGCTTTGCAGCATTTACATTTGTTGGCTTTAAGTTCTAGTTTTTCACTGTTTGGTTGAAACAAAAATGAAAATTTCTAATACTTTGTATTGTATTGATACTTCAATTAATAATAATAAAAAGACCTTTGAAAGAAAGAAGATTCATATGGCAGGGCAAGAGACCTAGAATCAGATATAGAACCTTACAGCTAAACAAAGACAAAGGTGGGCTCGCGCTGCCAAATATCAGGGACTACTTTAAAGCCGCACAAATTAAAACTTTAGTAGAGATATGTAACCCAGTCTACACTGCACAATGGAAGGAGATCGAATGCCAAATAACAAGTGATATCCCCCAACAGGCGATGATAGGGAACAATGCCTTACCTAAGCTTTTGATTAACACTAACCCGTGGATAGAGACCCCGCTAAAAATTTGGTTTAAGATAGTCAGAGAGAATCAAACTAAAGAGCCCTATCGACTTCTGCAATGGATTGCCTATGATCAAGACTTTACTCCTAATAAAACAGACACCAGATTTAAAAAGTGGAAGGAGAAAGGGCTGATAAAATATTATGATTTTTTTAAAGGGCAAATTTTAAGAAGTTTTGAAGATTTGAAAAAACAAGGTCTAATAAATCAAGACCTTTACAGGTTCTTCCAGCTTAGACACCACATAAACAATATACTTAAAAAGGAAGATTTGGAAAGGGCCCAGTCAGGTGTTCTGAAGGTCTTCTTAATGGCATATAAAGGGATCCCAGGGATCAGATACATTTCTAAAATATACCAAGGTCTTCAAGACTTAAAAGGAGACAACACATCATATATAAAAGAGAGATGGGAAAAAGAGGGGAATTTCACTTTACAACTGGAAATATGGGAAAAGCTAAATAAACAGCAATGGAAAAGTACCTCATCCCTGCAGTGGAGAGAATTTGGATGGAAAAACTTGGTAAGATTTTTCAGAACACCTGCACAAAACAAATTTACCCATAAGGGATTGAACTGTTGGCGCTTGTGTGGTGAAAAGACTGCAAATCATTTTCATGTGTTTTGGTCATGCCCAGTTATCCACCAATATTGGACCAATGTACAGACAATATTGGGGAAAATATTTAAAATAACAGTTCCCTTTTCTTTTGTAACGTTGTATTTGGGTTTACTACCGGACTCACTGGAAAGACGAGGAGAAAAATACTTATTCAATGTTTTAATATTGGCAAGCAAAAAAGCTCTAACTAAAAAATGGATGTTGAAGGACTGTCCTACACCTGAAGATTGGATTAACATGATCCAAGACATTTACTCGATGAAAAAGTTGACATTTGCACTGAGACAGGACATGGATGGGTTCATGAACTTTTGGCAACCCTGGATCGCATATGTCTCTTCCATTAGATCTAATCTTTGACAAATACCATTTCAATAATGGTTCCGCTCTTTGTTCCAACCCTACTCAGATGCTCTTTTACCTTTATTTACTTACTTTTTCTTTTTCTTTGTTTTTTGCTGGTTTGTTTTTTTTTTTTATTTTATTCTCTTTAATTTCACTTTTTCTTTCACTTTAAAAAAAAAAAAAGGGGTGTTGTAATAATTATTCTTCCAATGTTGTTAGATATCAGAAAATAAGGGAACATGTGATTAAAATGTAAACAATGCATTGCTGTAACGACCTGTATACCCTTTACAAAAACTTAAATAAAAAAAAAAAAATGTAGTTAAAATCAAGGATGGGTTGGTATTGGCTGGGTATCAAGCCTTATGTACGTAGGGGGGGGGGGTGCTGAAAAGTTCGTAGTGGTCAAATTTGAGACTATGTTGAAAAGTAAATCACATTTGGTCAAATGTGATCACTACGAACTTTTCAGCGCCCCCCCCCCCCCCCCCCCACCTTATGTACAGTATGGTATGTACTCCATACTGGTACCACGTTGAAGCAAAACATGAAGAGGGCTATGGTACACATATTTAAGTGTAGTGACTATTTCACCGCAGCTTGTCTGGCAAGTTGAACAGCGATGGAGAAATGTCAGAAGTTGTGAGGTAATTTACAGCTCATGATGACAAGTTAAAAAACAGGATGTATGCAGAGTGTAAAAACCTAACCACTTGGGCTCTGGGCTCTATAGAGCTACTGCCTTAGTAGATCCTTGCTAATTTCTGACTTGGGTAATTTATCACTTGATGCAAGATTTTATATATGTTTAAATGGTAGAAAAATTCATGGATGCACAGTATCTTGTGTATGTTTTGATTCTTGGCCAGGTCAAAGCATGCCTATCTTGGCCAGGTCTCCATTGAAAAAGAGGTTTTTAATCTCAATTAGATTTTTACCTGGTTAAGTAAAGGTTAATAAGAATCAAAAAATAAAAATAATATACATGAGCCTGTTGGGGTAACTAGGACAGTCAGTAAAACTCCATGGAAAAAAATGTGCTATAATTCAGTTATTTCTGTTCAAATGATAAGTTTTTGTTCCACATATCAAAATTTAACTTGAATCATGAAGTTGACCTGAGACAGCTTTGAAAACTAGTAGCACGGTGTATCAGTGGTTGACATTGTTGGCTCACAGCAAGAGGGTCTGGGATTAAACTCACGTTCAAGGCCCAGGTTGAAGTTGAGGTTGCATGTTCTCTCCATGCTGCGTAGGTGTCCTCCGGGTGCTCCGGTTTCTTCTCTCAATACCAAGACATAAAACTAATATTGTTCTTCTATGAAGACAAAGCAAAGAGATGTCTCATACCTTTGACATGCTCCGATTATCGTCTGCTGTCTTCTTCAGAAAGTGTCGTCTGACGTCCATGACGTGTCACAACAGCTGTTTCATCTTTTCCGTAGGCGTGACCAGCCTGACAGATTTGACAGATCTGCCAGGTGAGTCACACCCCCCGCCTCCACATCATGGACTGAAACAACACAAATATAATTGGATCAGAGGACAACAAACACTGGATCAAAGAAGCAGTTGAAATCAGGAAGCAAGCACACAGCGCCATGAACCGAGGTGATGGAGCCTTCATACTCTTGCACACCTGGGATGCTCTCCTCCAGAGACCGTTGCATGACGGGGGGCATGACCGACCTGGCAGATCTGTCAAATCTGTCAGGTCAGTCACACCTTCAGAAAGGATAAAACAGCTGATGTGACATGTTGCGGACATCAGATGACACCTTCTGAAGAAGACTGCAGGTGACAGTCGAAACATGTCAGAGGTATGAGACATCTCATTGCTTTGTCTTAATAGAAGAACAATATCAGTAAGAAGACAAAATGAACCTGTTTGAGATGAAACAAAGACATGCTTGTGGGCAGCGCCTTGCATGCCAGTGACCCTTCCAATTCTAGGGTGTGATCAACATTGTAGATCGGAGAAGTGCTGTGTGTAGTGTAAATGACAATAAAATTGTCTTTCTTTCAAAACTATATAATGCAGATAGGTCAGGTGTTGTATGGCAGTGATGTTTGTGTTTGCATTTTCTTAACTACTAAAATAAACTATTGCAACTGTTTGCAGTGGATTCAATAAGATAAGATAAGATAAGCCTTTATTAGTCCCACAACGGGGAAATTCCAGGATTGCAACAGCACAGGGATAGCAACACTCAGAGCAACAATCAGAAGGCAAGAAAAAAACAAGCAAGCAAGAGCAGCTAATATACATATGTACATATTACTATAAAATATATATATACACACACACACACACACAGACACACAGTTCAGAGCATTGTAGCTGGATGGAATAAATATATGAATATATGAACACACAGTGCAGAGCATTGTAGCTAGATGGAATAAATATGTAAATATATAAACACCCACAGTACGGAGCATTGCAGCTAGGTGGAATAAATATGCAAGTATATAAACACAGTGCGGAGCAATGTAGCTAGATGGAATAATATGTAGATATATAAAAACACAGTGCGGAGCATTGTAGCTAGATGGAATAAATATGTAAATATATAAACACACACAGTGCAGAGCATTGTTGCTAGATGGGATGAAACAGCACAACCGTCTACTTAGTTATCCTACATGGTATGATTATGTGCCCATACATATTCTCACCCTCCATAGTGACTGGTATTTTCCTAGTTGTATGCCGGAGGGGACCATTGTGTAAGTCTATTGCATCTTTTGCATTCAAAAAACTATTAGTTTGTTACGTCTTTTTGCTATCTCTGCGAGCAGCCCTGCTTAGGTTGTACAGTCTGACAGCCGTTGGTAGGAAGGACCTACGAAACCTCTCGGTTGTGCACCTGGGATGATGTAGTCTGCTGCTAAATGAGCTCCTCAGTGCATTCAGTATGTCCTGCATAGGGTGGAACTCGGACTCCAGCACAGATGACAGTTTAACCACCGTCCTTTTCTCTCCTATCTCCTCCACCGGATCAAGGCGCTGCCCCAGGACAGAGCTAGCTTTCTTAATCAGTTTGTTCAGTCTCTTCCTGTCGGCTGCAGTAATGCCACTGCCCCAGCAGACCACTCCAAAAGTGATGGCTGATGCCACCACCGTGTCATAGAATGACTTCAGCAGCGCCCCATGTACACCAAAAGACCTGAGTCTCCTCAGCAGGAACAGCCTGCGCTGTCCCTTCTTGTAGAGTGCGTCAGTATTGTGTGACCAGTCTAGTTTATTGTTCAGATGAACACCCAGGTACTTATAGGATGTCACCATCTTGATGTCTGTTCCCTGTATATTTACTGGTGCTGTGAGGGGCTGCCCACCACCAGCTCCTTAGTTTTCCTCGCATTGATCTGGAGGCAGTTCCAATGGCACCAGTCCACGAAGTCCTGGATAAGCCCTCTGTACTCAGCTTCATCTCCATTGGAGATGAGGCCAACGATCGCAGAGTCATCAGAGAACTTCTGTAGATGGCAGTGTGTTGTGTTGTGTGAGAAGTCCGCAGTATAAAGAGTGAACAGGAAGGGAGCCAGCACCGTTCCCTGGGGGGCCCCCGTGCTACTGATGATCGTGTCGGACACACAGTCCCGGGTTCTCACAAACTGAGGCCGGTTCGTGAGGTAGTCCAGGATCCATGATGACAGGTGCTGGTCCACCCCTGCACGCAGCAGCTTGTCCTTCAGGATCATCGGTTGGATGGTGTTGAAAGCACTGGAGAAGTCAAAGAACATGATCCTCACCATATTCCCGGGCTTCTCCAGGTGGGACAGAGAACGGTGAAGGAGGAAGATCACCGCATCCTCCACCCCAATGCCATGCTGGTAGGCGAACTGGAGTGGATCCATCGCTGGTTCCACCAGGGGGCGGAGGTGAGCAAGGAGCAGTCTCTCCAGGGTCTTCATCAAGTGGGACGTCAAGGCCACCGGTCTGTAGCTGTTCAGGTCTTTGGGGTGGGAAGTTTTTGGTACAGGTACCACACAAGATGTTTTCCACAGCTGTGATACCCTCCCCAGTTTCAGGTCACAATAGTTTTGTAATTTAGCATACAGGTGATGTTTTGTATGTGGTCAGTCTAAAAGAGTTGATTATTATTAGAGTTAATTATAATCAAAAATGATTATAGATGCATGTTGTAGATGATGACAGATTGTGTGATTCTTCTTGCCAGTCCTGCATAGAAAATATTTGTTTCTGCAAACCTCTCTATCTTCTCGTTTGTTGTCATGGCAGTATGGGTAATGCATGTACACCTGCACCACAGCTAAATTAACTCACGGGCACAGTGTTGAAGACACACTTGTCATTTGTTTTTGTAATGTACAGTGGGGAAAATAAGTATTGAACACGCCAACATTTTTCTCATTAAACATATTTCTGATGGTGCCATTGACCTGAGATTTTCACCAGATATCAGTAACAACCCAAGTAATCCATACATACAAAGAAATCAAGGCAACCGTGTTTACAAAACAAGTTATATTTCATAAAGTGGAATGACACAAGGAATAAGTATTGAACACACTTGGCGAAATTCATTTAATATTTAGTAGAAAAGCCTTTGTTGGTAATAACAGCTTCCAGATGCCTCCTGTGTGGAGAAACTATGTGCAGGCATTGTTCAGGAGTGATTTTATCCCATTCTTCCACACAAACTGTCTTCAAATATTGACGGTTCTGTGGGTGTCTTCTATGAACTCATATCTTCAGTTCGGTCCATAGATTTTCAATTGGATTCAGGTCAGGTGACTGACTGGGCTATTCTAGCAGCTTTAGTTTCCTTCTCTGGGGCCAGTTGAGAGTTTCCTTGGCTGTGTGTTTGGGATCATTGTCTTACTGAAATGTCCACCCTCGTTTCACCTTCAGCATCTTGGCAGGATGTTGCTGTACATTTGTCCATTCATTTTTTCTTCAATTATATGAAGTCTGCGTGTACCATGTGCTGAAAAACACTCCCACACCATGATGGGATATGCATTTCCCTTTCTCTTCCAAACGTGCTGTGTGATGTGACATCCAGAAAGTTCAATTTTGGTCACATCTAACAAGACTATATTCTGATGCATATATACACATATACACACAGATGCATATAAGGTGATACCCCGCCCCCACCTCGGCCTTTCTGACCACATATCCGTGATGCTGGTGCCTGCCTACAAACCCTTATTGAAGCGCAGCAGGCCAGTAGTGAAACAAATCAGGATTTGGCCAGAGAGTGCAACCTCTGCACTGAAAGACTGTTTTCTGTACACAGACTGGGAGGTCTTCAAAATAGCAGCCTCCCAGGAAGACAAGACAGATGTGGAGGAGTATGCTGAAATGGTCACCAGCTACATCGCGAAGTGCACAGAGGATGTCACTACAGTGAAGACCATCACTGTGCGGGGAACCACAAGCCCTGGATGACCGCAGAGGTGCGCTCGCTGCTTTCAGCCAGAGATGCAGCCTTCAGAGTGAAGGACAGGATCGCCCTCCGCTCAGCCAGGTCTGCGCTCTCAAAAGGAATTAAGACGGCGAAGCGCGCCTATGCGGAGAAAATCCAGGGACACCTCTGTGACACTAGGAACACCAAGCAGATGTGGCAGGGAGTTCGGACACTGACGGGCTATAAGTCTAGGCAGGGGGTCGATGATGACGATGCTTCGCTTCCAGACAGGCTCAACGACTTCTTTGCACGTTTTGAAGCATCAAACTCGACAATCAGAGGGAGGGCTGGTCCATCCCCACCATCGGTCGGAACAGCTTTTACCATCAACACAGCGGACACACGGAGGACCCTAACCAGAGTCAACCCACGCAAAGCTGCAGGTCCGGACAACATCCTGGGACGTGTGCTCCGAGACTGCGCGAGCGAGTTGGCGGCGGTACTGACTGACATTTATAGCATCTCCCTGAGTCAGGCCATCGTTCCCAGATGCTTCAAGACCTCTATCATAGTACCGGTGGCAAAGAAACCAGTTGTGTCCTGTTTGAATGACTATCGTCCTGTTGCACTGACACCAATTATGATGAAGTGTTTCGAACGGCTTGTCAAACCACACATTACAGCCTGCCTCCCTGTATCACGCAACCCGCTCCAGTTTGCATATCATTCAAACCACTCCACAGAGGATGCTATAGTCACCACCCTGCACTCTGTCATCACCCACCTGGATCAGAAAGACACCTACGCCAGACTCCTGTACATTGATTTCTGTTCAGCATTCAACACCATTATTCCCCAGAGACTGATGGAGAAATTACTCCTTCTTGGTCTGAACACTGCCACATGTCTCTGGATCCTGGATTTCCTGACCGAGAGACCTCAGTCTGTCCGGGTTGGAAACAACATCTCCAACTCTGTCATGCTGAGCACCGGATCCCCTCAAGGCTGCGTACTCAGTCCACTGTTGTTTACACTTCTAACACATGACTGTGTATCCAGACTCAAGGGGAACCAGATTATTAAGTTTGCAG
Organism: Pholidichthys leucotaenia; assembly: GCA_020510985.1. Taxonomy (NCBI): domain Eukaryota; kingdom Metazoa; phylum Chordata; class Actinopteri; order Cichliformes; family Pholidichthyidae; genus Pholidichthys; species Pholidichthys leucotaenia. Next base: position 189,529,721 of record CM035847.1, read on the forward strand.
ACGACACCACGGTGGTGGGACTTATTCAGAGGGATGAGGAATCAATGTACAGGGAAGAAGTGAGAGACCTGGAGGGCTGGTGCAGGGAGAACAATCTGGTGCTCAACGTGGACAAAACGAAGGAGATGATTATCGACTTCCGGCGGTCACAGCCTGAGCACGTCCCCCTCAGCATCGGCGGCCGTTTAGTGGAGAGAGTGGAAAACATCAAGTTCCTCGGAGTGCATATCTTGCAGGACCTGACCTGGAGCAAGAATTCCTTGGGGATCAGGAAGCGGGCCCAGCAGAGACTGCACTTCTTTAGGAAACTCAAACAGGCCTCTCTCCCCGTCTGCATCCTCAGGACCTTCTACAGAGGTGTGGTGGAGAGTGTTCTGACGTACTGCATTGCTACATGGTACTCCAGCTGCAGTATGTCAGACAAAAAAGCCCTGCAGAGGATAGTTAAGGGAGCTGAGAGGGTAATTGGAGTCTCCCTCCCCTCTGTCCAAGAACTTTTTCAGAACCGTTGTAGGAGCAGGGCACTGAACATTGCCAAGGACCGTTCTCATCTTCTGCATAAACACTTTGAACTTCTGCCATCTGGCAAACGATTCCAAAGCATCAGAGGCAGAACCACCAGACTGATCAACAGCTTCCTTCCGCAAGCTGTTAGGATGCTGAACAGCTGATCCGGAATCTCTAATATACACTACCGCACCTACGGACATTATGTACATTATTTGTATATTATAGTTAGTTAGTTTTTCAAGTATGTCTCATCGATGTGTGAATGGATGTGGTGGGGTGGGGGGTGAAGATATGTGTGAGTGTGTCTTAAATCCTGTTCTTTTACTTACATGGATGCCGAGAGAAACGCAATTTCATCTTGCCTGCACTACAGTTGTATGTACAGCAATATGACAATAAAGGTTTATTTGATTTGATTTGATTTTCTCCCAGTATCGATGTTGTGCAGCAAACTTTCAATGAGCTTCAACATGCTGTTTCTTCAGCAATGGAGTCTGGTGAGATGAGCGGACATAGAGCCCATGTCAGTTGAGTGCATTACTGATTGTTTTCTTTGAAACAGCAGTACCTGCTAATTCCAGGTCTTTCTGGAGCTCTCCACGAGTGGTCTTTGGTGATTGGATAACTCTTCTGATAATTCTTTTGACTCCTCTGTCAGAAATCTTGCAAGGAGCTCCTGGTCATGGCCAGTTTATGGTAAAATGATGTTCTTTTCACTTCCAAATGATGGCTCCAACAGTGATCACTGGAACATTCAGCAGTTTAGAAATATACCTGTGACCAATGCCATCATTATTTTTTTGTAACAACAAGCTTGCGAAGGTCTAGAGAGAGCTCTTGGCTTCTACCCATCATGAGTTCTTTGTGGTGTGACAATCTGATATTCACAGACCTTTTAAAAGGCTATCAGTCAGGACTTAACCAGATGAAATTAATTTGCACTGATGGGGGATGGGCTGGCTTCCTAAATTCTAATGGATTTCAGCTGGTTTCTTGGCTTTCTATGCCCTTTTGCACCTCTTTTTCTTCATGTGTTCAATACTTAATCCCTGTGTTATTCCACTTTATTCAATATAACTTATTTTGTGAACACAGTTGCCTTGATTTCTTTGTATGTATGGATTACTTGGGTTGTTACTGATATCTGGTGAAAATCTCAGGTCAATGGCTCCATCAGAAATATGTTTAATGAGGAAAATGTTGATGTGTTCAATACTTACTTTCCCTGCTGTATATTAAAGATCTGAAATCATTTCGGGTTCAACCCATTTGTGGTGAAGAACAGCATTTGTCCGTCCATCCATCCATCCATCCATCCATCCATCCATCCATTGTCTACCGCTTTTCCGGAGGTCTGAGTCGTGGAGGCAGCAGCTTAAGCAGAGAAGCTCAAACTTCCCTCTCCCCGGCCACCTGCTCCAGCTCTTCAGAGAATACCAAGACGTTCCCAGGTCAGCTGGGAGACGTAGTCTCTCCAGTGTGTTCTGGGTCTGCCCCGGGATCTCCTCTCAGTTGGACGTGCCTGAAATACTTCAAGTGGCTCCTTTCATTGTGGAGGAGCAGCGGTTCTACTCTGAGCCTCTCGCAGATGACTGAGCTCCTCACCCTATCTCTAAGGGTGAGTCCAGCAATCCTAAAGAAAAAGCTCATTTCATCTGCTTGTATCCATGATTTCATTCTTTTGAAAGAAAGCTCATGACCATAGGTGAGGGTAGGAACTTAGATTGGCCAGTAAATTGACAGCTTTGCTTTCGAGCTCAGCTCTCTCTTCACAACAACAGACCGGTACAATGTCCACATCACTGCAGAGGCTGCTCCGATCCATCTGTCAATCTCGCCCTCCATTCACCCCTCATTCGTGAATGAGACCCCGAGATACTTAAACTCCTCCACTTGGGGCAGGAGCTTGTCCCCAACCCGGAGAGGACAATCCACCTTTTTCCGGCTGAGGACCATGGACTCGGACTTGGAGGTGCTGATTCTCATCCCAGCTGTTTCACACTCAGTAGCAAACCATCCCAGTAAGACCTGTAGGTCATTGCTGGATGAAGCCGACAAGACAACATCATCCACAAACAGCAGAGATGAAATCCTGTGGTCACCGAGCATGACACCCTCCAATCTTTGGCTATGCCTAGATATCCTTTCCATAAAAATTATTAACAGGATCGTGACAAAGGGCCGCCCTGGCGGAGTCCAACTTCCACTGGAAACGTGTTTGACTGGGTGTTGGCAACCAAACTCTTGCAATGGTCATATAGGGACCGGATAGCTCATAACAACGAGCCTGATACCCCATACTCCCGCAACACCCCCCACAAGAGACCACGAGGGACATGGTTGAATGCTTTCTCCAAGTCCACATAACACATGTGGACTGGTTGGGCAAACTTCCATGAACCCTCAAGGATTCTCGAGAGGGTAAAGAGCTGGTCCGATGTACAACAGTCAGGACGAAAACCACATTGCTCCTCTTGAATCCGAGGTTCGACAGCATTTGTTAATAATAATAATAATAATGAAAATGGATTAGATTTATATGGCGCTTTACATGTCAAGTGACATCTCAAAGCGCTTACAGTGAGTCCATTATTCATTCACTCCAGGCAGATACTGATAATGTAGCCACAGCTGCCCTGCAGCAGACTGACGGAAACATGGCTGCGAATCCGCGTCAGTGGCCCCTCTGACCACTACCAAACATTTATACACATTCATACCCAGTGTCATGGACACTGGAGGCAAGGTGGGCAAAGTGTCTTGCCCAGGGACACAACAGCAGGATGGCTGGGGAGAGTGGGATTTGAACTGCCAACTCTCTGGTTATTGGATGACCCGCTCTGCCTCCTGAGCCATTGTTGTTATTTATGTTCTGCTGTTTACATTCATGGTAATTGTTTTTCAGGCTTTTGCTCTGAGACAGAAATTAACACCAGCCAGCAGCCGAATTCTGGGGAAAATATGAAAGTTCCTGGTAGTCTTGGGGCACAAAATAATGATGTAGTTTTGAATCATTAGCAGATAAATGTTCACATCATATTATACTTCCTCTGCTTCTGTCATAGTAGATTGCTGTGTGCTGATGTGGATACATAATGTATTTTTTTTTTTAAATCACACCTGCCCATTGTAAGGCTTGGCTACTGCAGGGTTTGCAGCCTAGAAACTGTTTTTGTCCCCCGATACTAGGTAGTCTTTACACTGTATGTGCACCATGTCATTTTATCTCTATATATATTTCCATATGCCTTATGCTAAATATAGAATGCTATGAGGAGAGAAGGCTTATCACAGCTGGTCTCTAGTTAGTTTATATGCATGCATCTTAAGCTTTGTGTTATTTCTGTCTCATAATTTATGGATGGACTTGTTTCTGCTTGTGCCCATATATTAAAGAATCAATTTGACACCGCAGATTACATAAGCCAGTGAGTAAATTGTTTTGTGACCTTTCTATTAGAGCTGGACCATATACATACAGGTGTATCTCAATAAATTAGAATATCATTAAAAAGTGAAACTTGTATATTACATAGATTCATTACACACAGAGTGATATATTTCAACTGTTTATTTCTTTAAAATTCTGATTGTTTAGGCTTATAGTTCAAGAAACCCCCAAATTCATTTTCTCAAAGAATTAGAATATTACATAAAATTAATTTTAAAAATTGTTTTTTAATAGAAATGTTGGCCGACTGAAAAATATGTCCATGTACACACTCAGTACTTGCTCGGGGCTCCTTTTGCATGAATTACTGCATTAATGCAGCGTGGCATGGAGGCGATCAGCCTGTGGTACTGCTGAGTTGTTATGGGAAGCCAGGTTGCTTTTATAGTGGCTTTCAGCTCATCTGCATTGTTGGGTCTGGTGTCTCTCATCTTCCTCTTGACAATACTCCATAGATTCTCTAATTGGGTTTAGGTCAGGAGAGTTTGCTGGTCAATCAAGCACAGTGATACCATGGTGATTAAATCAGGTATTGGTACTTTTGTCAGTGTGGGCAGGTGCCATGTCCTGCTGGAAAATAAAATCATCATCTCCATAAAGCTTGATGGAAGAGGGAAGCATGAAGTGCTCTAAAATTTACTTGTAGACTGCTGCACTGACTTTGGACTTGATAAAACACAGTGGACCAACACCTGAAGATGACATGGCTCCCCAAATCATCACTGACCCAGATTTCCAAATGGCAGGACTTGGAACCTGATTTGGGGAGCCATGTTATCTGCTGGTGTTGGTCCACTGTGTTTTATCAAGCCCAGAGACATCGCAGCCATCTACCAGGAAATTTTAAAGCACTTGATACTTCCTTCTGCTGACAAGTGTTACAGAGATGCTGATTTCATTTTCCAGCAGGACTTGGCACCTGCTCATACTACCAAAAGTACCAAGATCTGGTTTCATCACCATGGTATCACTGTGCCTGACTGGCCAGCAAATTCTCCTGACCTAAACCCCATAGAGAATCTATTCCAGACTGATCTCAGTTACTTTGTTTCTCATTTGTTCCTGAATTTATTTGGATTGCAGCATGATGTCTTGCTTTTGAGAATCTTTTGGTCTTTTTCACTTTGTCAGGCAGGTCCTATTGAAGTGATTTCTTGAATGAGAACAGGCTTGGCAGTAATCAGGCCTGGGTGTGGCTAGAGAAATTGAACTCAGCTTTCCAAAGATGTGATAAACCGCATTTAATTTATGTCTTAACAGTGGGGCAATCACTTTTTCACACAGGGCAATGTAGGTTTGGATTTTTTTTACCCTTAATAATAAACACCTTCATTTAAAAACTGAATTTTGTGTTTACTTGTTGTGTTTGTTTTGTGGAGGTAAATGATCAGGCGAGATGCGACGAGCTGGAAGGGTCAAGGTTTTATTTCCTCCAACATAATGAGACACACATTGTAGCTAAGTGAGCTACTGTGCTGCTGAGGCATGTATCGCAAGCTCTTTTATACATGTTATACAGACAGAGAGAATGCATGGCACATTAGCATAGTGATATACATATCAGTCAATGCATATTATTAGCATGACCAACTGGCGCCCGGATGCCCTCTCCCTAATCCCGGGATGTATACACAACAGTCCATTGTTCTGATTGCCCCCTGGGGCTCTCTGTCCGTATGTAAATTGTCCTCCATTTCCTCCAGCCCTGCTGAGTGTGAACAGTATCAATCTGCAGTGTGCTGGGTCACCACACGACTCCCCCCAGAACGCTCAGAACAGCTCCAGTAGAACTGTCCTGCTGTAGAGGAGTGTCAGAGGGCATGTCAGTCCGTGGGGGGGACGGGGGAGGGGTGGAAAAGACAGTGTGCTCCGCTCCGGGTCCCAGCACGTTGAACGGCCGTGGATCGTGGGCGCATGGGGCCGGTGCGCATCGTGCGTGATGGAACCAACTGGCGATCAGCTGGTTTGAGGGAGTGAGGTGCAGGAAGAACACTGTGGAGGAGGAGGGGGAGGGGTGGGAGTAAGTGAGTGCCGGCCCGGGACGTCAAAGGTGTCTGGGCCATGCAAAAATTGTGTGTGGATCCGCAATGGTGAGGGACTTTCCCGGTAAACCTGGCAGTGATCTGCAGCGGCTGTGAAAAAATTAAGTCTCTGACTCCTCTCGCGGCTCGGTCCTGCGAGGATGTGGAGAAGGCGAACGGCCAAGTTCCCCGAGGATGCGTAGCGGCTGTGAACCAACTGCAGCTGTGTGAGGGACTTTTTGGTTTGCCTTTTAGGTGCGGAAGCAGCCCTAAAGCCATCGGGGACAGCAATCGGCTAAATTCCCATTGTGCGCCGTGGCCGAGAAACGTATACAAAGTCATGTGTGCGGGCTGCGTGTCTGCTTCAGGTGCGTGAGCAGCCCTGAAGGTTCCGAGGATGGTGGTCGGCCGTGTTTCTCGGGCATGTGCAGCGGTGTAGGACGATGTATCTGTCTGTGGAGCTGGTTTGTCTCTGTGCGTGGCGCGCGCTTGGTGCAGTGACCACACAGCTGGAAGTTGCGCTGTCCTCATAATCCTGCGGTGTGCGTGCAGGGCTTCTGTGCGCGGGAGGTCCGCTGTCTGGAGTGAGTCAGGGCCGGGGAGCTTGGTGGAAATCAACGCAGACGGCACCGATGATTTTCCCCGTTCAGGCTGCTTCCTTCGGTTTGCTCGTGTCGCCGTTCATGGTGCGTGTCGGTCCCAGTGCTGCCCGCTCCAGTGTGGATGAAGAGGTTGCAGGCGCTCTCTGGTCCTCTGGAATCCACAGCGCGGTGAGAGGGAGTAGACGGTCATTCTCTCTCGTCGGGGTCACCAGTGTGGAGGAAAAAGATCAGGCAAGATGCGACGAGCTGGAAGGGTCAAGGTTTTATTTCCTCCAGCATAATGAGACACACATTGTAGCTAAGTGAGCTACTGTGCTGCTGAGGCATGTATCACAAGCTCTTTTATACATGTTATACAGACAGAGAGAATGCATGGCACATTAGCATAGTGATATACATATCAGTCAATACATATTATTAGCGTGACCAACTGGCGCCCGGATGTCATCTTCCTAATTCCGGGATGTATACACAACAGTCCATTGTTCTGATTGCCCCCTGGGGCTCTCTGTCCATATGTAAACTGTCCTCCGTTTCCTCCAGCCTTGCTGAGTGTGAATAGTATCAGTCTGCAGTGTGCTGGGTCACCACAGTTTAACATTTAATATTTTTGATGATCCGAAACATTTAAGTGTGACAAACATACAAAAAATGAGAAATCAGGAGGGGGCAAACACTTTTTCACACCAATGTATGTCTGACCTTGTTTTTGTTTTTATTTGCATTTTTTAAAATTTATTTTAGCCATTGTAAGTGGAAATGAATGTGGGGGTGTCCTAAAAAGATGAGGGGGGTGTCCAAATTTATTCCTTGTGGGGACACACATTCGTGACCTGCTTTTGGACTCACATTTTAGACCAGAGCAAGGGCAGAGCTTCTGTGGTTATTACAGGAAGCTGCAGGAGAGTTAGCTTTGGTATGCAAAGCTTGAGACTGTGGGACATAATTAAAGGATTAATGAGGGGATGCATTGTAGATAGTGGTGCGATATCATGCAGAGAGGATGCATTGTTGCTGTCTTTATAATGCAATGGTTTTGTGAGACATGTGACCTGTTAACTGTAAGAGAAATCTCAAAAAATGCCATTAGGTGGCATCACTGTAATGTTTTAAAAAAATACAACCTATTGAGTTTTGAGAGTTTCATTGACCTCTGTTTTCTGAAATTAACGTTCAAATGTTTCCATAAATCAGCACCCGAGCCACTTGCTGGTTTCGTCCAAAGACAGGACAGCAGCAGAGCCACCAGGAGTTCTGTTAACAATAACTGTAAAATATTCCACCGCAGAACCACATTTGGACAAACAGCTTTCTCTATAAAGGGCAGTCACATCTGGAACACAATGCCAAATGTAATTAAAATAATAACGGACTTTAAAACATTCACTAAAAAGGTTAAAAACTGGCTGAAAAATAAACAAGAATGTACTCATGTATGAATTGATTGTCTGCAAAGTAAGAGTGAATGAAGGGAAGGAATGAATGTATTTGTTTATAGTGAGTGACGAAGGGAGGAAGGCCTGAAATAGGCAAATGTGAGTCAGGTTGTTATATTTGTGTATTTATAATATTTATAATATTTATAATTGTGTATTTATAATCTTTTTGCATTGATGTATGTGGTTATTGTGTATTTTTTTTTTTCTTTTCTTTACTTGATTCTCTTTTCTAAAGCCCATCCAGGGACAAGAGTTGCAAATTAGCTAATAGCTATACACTCTATGTGCAACACATCAGATTGATTGTCATTGATTAATTGTCTATGTTTATTGCACTGTCCCTGTCAAATAAACTAATCTATCTATCTATCTAAGAGTCCTGGTATTTAAGGACGAGAGTTCCCTTTGTCGTTCTTTTATTCTGCTTCGTGATGTTGGAAGATGTGAATAAAACTGACTCGAGAGATAAACTCTGCCTCGTCATTTTCACATTTCCACACTGGTGACCCCAAGACGTATCATGCATGAGGAGAATTCCCCCGGGCCAGCCTCGTCAGGAGCCCTCAGCCAAACGAATGCCGCTACAGTCCAGCTACCGGACTTCTGGCAGAACAATCCATGCTCCTGGTTCAACGCGGTTGAGGCGCAGTTCAACCTCCGGGGGATATCGGTAGATGCCACAAGATTCTACCACGTAGTCGCAAAGCTGGACAACAACACGGCCCAACATGTGGAGAGCCTGATCGACCAGCCGCCGGACAACAACAAATACGGCACGTTGAAGGCTGCACTCATCCAGCAATTCACCCCCTCGGCGGAGGAGCGAGCAGAGAGGCTCCTGGGGCTGACTGAGTCGGAAAATGACATGCCCGCGAACCTGATGGAGAAGTTGTTGAGGTTGAAAGACTCTGACGACGATCACTTCATTTTCACCCACCTCTTCCTCAGGACTATACTGTCAGCAGCGAGAGCGACCCTGGCCAGTTTGCCACTGTTGGCCTAACGGGACTACCGTGTGATGGGTCGAGAAGCGCAGCGGATTGTCAACGCCACCAAGTGGCGCGCAGCCACGGCCGCTGCAGCAGAACTCAGCGCAGCGACCGGAGACGTCAGGAGGCCAGAGGCAGCGGTACCAGACACACCGACGACGGCGGCGGCAGGGGCCAGGGAACGCGGATCGGACGTCCTTTGTTTCTACCATCGCCGCTTCGCAGAGAGGGCACGCAAATGTGTACCACCGTGCCAGTTCGGGCGTTCGGGAAACGCCAAGACTGGGGGTCGGTAGCAGCCGCGGCCCTCGGGGAGGAGAACAAGCTGCTCTACTTATCGGACGCACGCTCAGGGAGGCAGTTACTCGTCAACACAGGCTCCCAGTTGAGTTTCATCACGCCTTCCTACGCGGACAGACTGGCTGGTTCCGGAGGTCCCCGGGTGTCAGCAACGAACGGCTCAAAGACTAAGACCTTCGGTGAGAAGACTCTGCTTCTGTCTCTACACGGCTGTACATTTGAGTGGACTTTTGTTGTAGCAGCAGTAAATTTCAATATGTTGGGGGCTGATTTTCTGTGCTCACATGGTTTGTTGGTTGATCTCGCTAACAGGCGCTTGGTTAATGCACTTTCTTTTGATTCTATCCCCTGCACAGCGTGAGTGGCCCCGCCTACAGCACAAGCCAACGTCACAGCTGCAAGCGGTAAGTTCCACACACTGCTCACTCAGTTCCCAGCTCTCACGGTCCCCACATTTTCGGCAACAGTCGCTAAGCACGGGGTGGAGCATTATATTACCACTACCGGACCACCCGTTTTTGCAAAAGCTCAGCGCTTGGACGCAGCTAAACTAGCCATAGCGCGCGAGGAATTCGCCAACCTGGAGAGGTTGGGCATTATCAGACGTTCAAACAGTCCGTGGGCTTCCCCGCTGCACATGGTCCCGAAAGCCGACGGATCATGGCGACCTTGCGGGGATTTCCACAGGCTAAACAACGCTACAGCTCATGACCGCTACCCAATCCCACATATCCAAGATTTTTCCGTTCATTTGGCAGGGGCGCGCGTTTTTTCTAAAATAGACTTGGTCCGCGGTTACCACCAAGTCCCAGTGCGCACTGAGGACATACCCAAAACAGCGGTAATAACTCCGTTTGGCCTCTTCGAGTTTTTACGCATGCCATTCGGACTTAAAGGGGCTGCTCAGACGTTCCAACGCATGATGGACGCGGTGCTTCGCGATCTCCCTTTCGTGTTCGTCTACTTGGACGATATTTTAGTAGCCAGCGCGTCCGAAGACGAACACGAAAAACACCTGGCCACAGTTTTCCGAAGGTTGGGAGATCATGGGTTAATAATCAACCCAGCGAAGTGTCAGTTCGGGGTGGCGCAGATCGATTTTTTAGGACACTGTGTCTCCCCCGAAGGAGCAGTTCCGCTTCCTGATAAAGTGCGCGCGGTGGCAGATTTTCCCCGGCCACAGACGGTCAGGGCGTTGCAGGAGTTTTTGGGAATGGTGAATTTTTATAACCGTTTTCTCCCCCGCGCGGCGCAACTCATGCAGCCGCTGTATGCCGCGCTCAAAAAAAAGAAACCCGCGGATAAGGTTGAGTGGTCCCCGGAGCGGGACCAAGCGTTCTCGGAGGTGAAAGCAGCTTTGGCAAGGGCTGCGTTGTTGGCACACCCAGACCCAACTGCCCGCATTGCGCTCACCACTGACGCTTCAGAGGTGGCCATAGGGGCGGTCGTGGAGCAACATGTAGCCGGGGCTTGGCAGCCCCTCGCTTTTTTCCAGCAGGACCTTGCGCGGTAGCGAACGTAAATACAGCGTGTTCGACAGGGAGCTGCTCGCTCTCCATTTGGCCATTCGCCACTTTCAGTTCTGGCTGGAGGGACGCTCTTTCACCGCGTTCGTTGACCACAAACCGCTCACATTCGCGATGGCCAAGGTTTCCGAACCGTGGTCAGGCCGGCAGCAGAGACAGCTGGCCGCGATATCAGAGTTTACCACTGATATCCAACATGTGGCGGGCAAACTCAATGTAGTGGCAGACTGCCTCTCGCGCGCCGTAGCGGCCCCAATCAGCGTGGGAATAGATTACGCAGCCATGGCCGCGGAGCAGGTTAGTGACGCGGACGTGCGCGCGCTCCAGTCTGGACCAACAGGGTTAAGGCTGGAGAACAGGGTGCTGCAAGACGGTATGCCCCCCCTAATCTGCGATGTTTCCACGGGTCGGCTGCGACCAGTAGTACCAGCTGCGTGGGGCCGCCGCGTTTTTGACTCGATTCATTCTGTGGCGCACCCGGGAGTGCGCGCGTTGGTCAAAATGGTAGGAGAAAAATTTGTGTGGCCGAGCCTCCGCAAGCAAGTGAAAGAGTGGGCGGCAGCCTGCACGGCGTGTCAACGAGCCAAAGTACACAGGCACACGAGAGCTCCTTTGGAGCCGTTTCACATTCCGGCCAAGAGGTTCGACCACGTTCATGTGGACCTCATGGGCCCCCTCCCGCTGTCACAAGGGTGCACACACCTTCTCACAATGGTGGACCGCACCATGCGCTGGCCTGAAGTGGTCCCGCTGGCATCAACCACGGCCGAGGAGGTTGCGCGCGCATTTTTAACAGCTTGGGTGGCGCACTTCGGCGTTCCATCGGATGTTACGTCCGACAGAGGCCCTCAATTTGTTTCTGATCTTTGGTCGACAGTGGCCCGCAGCCTGGGTGTCACAATTCACCGCACAACCGCGTACAATCCGCAGGCTAACGGGTTATGCGAACGTTTTCATAGGTCATTGAAAGCAGCTCTCAGGGCGTCACTGACGGGTGCAAATTGGGTAGACAAGTTACCGTGGGTGTTGTTGGGGTTGCGTTCTGCGCCTAAAGAGGACTTAGAAGCCTCCCCAGCAGAGCTCGTGTTTGCGCAGCCACTCTGGCTGCCTGGGGAGTTTCTCCCAGATAACCCTGCGCCAGACGCCTCCCCGTCTCAGCTGTTGCGGAGTGACATATAATCAAACACGCTGCCCGGCCCCACGCACCACAGTTTTCCGCGCGTTTTTGTGCCTAAAACTTTGAAGAATGCAGAGTTTGTTTTTGTCAGACACGATGCGCACCGAACCCCGCTGTGACCGCCTTACGACGGACCCTTCAGAGTGCTGGAAACAGGAGACAAGCAGTTTTTGCTAGATTTGGGGGGTAGGGAAGAGAAAGTTGGCATAAACAGACTCAAACCCGCTTTTGTGGTGGCAGATGAGCAAGTGCTGTTGGCGAGGGCCCCGCGGCGAGGCAGACCCCCGCGGAGGGCTTCACAGAGTAATGTTTCCCCAGAACCCCCACAGGTGCTGACAAAAGGTTCCAACCCCCAGACGGCAAACCCCCAGCGTGACAGCGCCGCGGAGACGTCCAACCCCAGCTACAGCAGATACGGCAGGAGACAGAAGTCCAGACAGCTGGTGGACTAATGTGTATTGGTACTATCACGGCATGCATGTTGTTTTTCCCTTGTTTGTTCTAAAATGCTGGGGGGGCTTTGTGTGGGGACACACATTCGTGACCTGCTTTTGGACTCACATTTTAGACCAGAGCAAGGGCAGAGCTTCTGTGGTAGCTGCAGGAGAGTTAGCTTTTGTATACAAAGCTTGAGACTGTGGGACATAATTAAAGGATTAATGAGGGGATGCATTGTAGATAGTGGTGTGATATCATGCACAGAGGATGCATTGTTGCTGTCTTTATAATGCAATGGTTTTGTGAGACATGTGACCTGTTAACTGTAAGAGTCCTGGTATTTAAGGACGAGAGTTCCCTTTGTCGTTCTCTTTTATTCTGCTTCGTGATGTTGGAAGATGTAAATAAAACTGACTCGAGAGATAAACTCTGCCTCATCATTTTCGCATTTCCACATCCTCACTATTTGTTTAGAATTAAATTTTACAAAAAATGTGAAAATAGTCTTCTAATTCATTTGTAATTGTTTAGTTGTATTTCGTGAATGTCTGTTGGAAAAATTCTTTATCAAAAATCAGGCAGGATCAAAGTTTCAGGAAATTTAATTTGCACTGATCAGTGGAAGATAATACAGAGTACAGCTTTCACAGAGTGCTGCAGTCCATTGGCTTAACTAACAGTGATTCTGGCTATATATATCCAAGGGGCCGTCGGGGTGAGGTCACTTATTGATAGTTCATTCATGACTCAATTGATAAAGTTTGCTGAGCCTCTTGATTATTTCATTCATGACTAAGATTGTATCTGCTTGGTCCATGCAGAAAACACTAGTGATAAGCTGAACAGTCAGTGATAGAACTGAGCATTCACAGTCACATCAGCATCCTTCAATCTGTTTTTTCCACTATTCAACAACTCCAAATATTGTAACAGGATTTTCTAGGTAGACACATTAAACTTTATAAAGAAAAAATCATATTATATTCATAAAAATTCATATAACTCAGTTTAACAGATTTTTTTCATAACCCCCCCCCCCGATACCCAAAAGGCATCATAAAAAAAAGTGGTTACAAGTTATGACGTTGAAAACCGTGTTTTTAACAATTCTTTGTCCCACTGCTTCAATCATCTCACCAGGTGACCAGCAAAAGAGTTCACTAGTGGTTAATGGGCACTGTTGATGAGTCCTGGATTCGGGACCTTTTTGCAATGGTTGATTGCTGCTGTGGATCTTTTTGCAACCTTGACAGATATGAAGGCCATTGCCAGGACCTTTGTGGCGTGGTTTCGGGCAGATGATCCTCTTTCCATTGTATAGTCACACTTAAATTATTCATCCATCCATCCATCTTCTACCGCTTTTCCAGAGGTCCGGGTCATGGAGGCAGCAGTTCAAGCAGAGAAGCCCAGATTTCCCTCTCCCCAGCCACCTGCGCCAGCTCTTCAGAGAGGATACCAAGGCGTTCCCAGACCAGCTGGGAGACATAGTCTCTCCACCGAGTCCTGGGTCTGCCCCGGGGTCTCCTCCCAGTGGGTCGTGCGCGAAACACCTCAAGTGGGAGCCGTCCAATTATTGCTCTTTGAAATGAAGCCGTCAGTATCTTCACAATGCCCCCACGATGGCAATCTGGGCCCCTCCTTATCTGCCTCAGTCTCCTTCCACACTCCACCTGAGAGGAAGGAAAAAAGAATATACAGTGGTGTGAAAAAGTGTTTGCCCCTTCCTGATTTCTCATTTTTTGTATGTTTGTCACACTTAAATGTTTCAGATCATCAAACAAATTTAAATAGTGGACAAAGATAACACAAGTAAACACAAAATGGAGTTTTTAATTGAAGGTGTTTATTATTAAGGGTAAAAAAAATCCAAACCTTCATGGCCCTGTGTGAAAAAGTGATTGGCCCCCTGTTAAAACATAAAATAGCTGTGGTTTATCACATCTTTGGAAAGCTGAGTTCAATTTTCTAGCCATTTCTAAAGTTTTGGGACTCCAGCGAACCATAGTAAGAGCCATTGTCCACAAATGGCAAAAACATGGAATAGTGGTGAACCTTCCCAGGAGTGTCCGGCCGACCAAAATTACCCCAAGAGTGCAGCGACGACTGATCCAAGAGGTTACAAAAGACATCCAAAGAACTGCAGGCCTCACTTGCCCCAGTTAAGGTCAGTGTTCATGACTTGACCATAAGAAAGAGACTGGGCAAAAATGGCCTGCATGGCAGAGTTCCAAGATGAAAACCACTGCTGAGCAAAAAGAACATTAAAGGCTCATCTCACTTTTGCCAGAATAGAAGATGATCCCCAAGATGATCCCCGGAAGATCTACTTCCGGCGCCACACGAGTAGGCTGCCTTTTTGCAACAGCGGATCAATTTCTGCCTATTTCTATTTACTATCTGGCTCTCTTGCCAATCTTTATGATCCAGCATCACCTTTATTCCATCCAAACACGTAGATCGCCCAAATGTCTCCTGAGCCAGCGGACGGAGCCACTGTTTCTCGCAGGAGGCAGTACAATAGAGACCAGCTGTTAGCACTTAACCGGCCCACGATGCTAACGAAAAAGCTTGACATATCGGGAGAAATAAGACAGAAACGGCGTGGGTGTCGGGCTGGAGTAAGACGGCGGGCGAGGAATATAAGGTACAGACTCGTCCTCCCATCCGTTATTATGGGGAATGTTTGATCGCTACTCAGTAAGACTGATGAGCTAGCGGCTATCTCCCGCTACGAGAGTGTCTTCAGAGAGAGTAGTTTGATGTTGTATACTGAGAGGTGGCTAACAGAACTAGCAACGGATGCTAACATCAAACTGGAGGATTTCCACACAATACGGGCAGACTGAACACCAGACAGTGGGAAGACAAGGGGCGGAGGAGTGATAATGTATGTCAATAACTGGTAAAGATCAGGACATGTCACGGTGAAGGAACAGCACTGTAGCAAAGACATCGAGTTGCTAGCTGTTAGCATGCGGCCTACATATCTTCCAAGGGAATACTCACACGTGATCGGCATTGTTATTTATGCAAATCCGACGACGAACACTGGGACAGTGCGTGACGTCATCCACTCAGTAACTGGCAGGCTGCAGACAGAACACCCAGATGCTCTTCTTCTCATCTCAGGTGATTTCAACCATATTTCACTGTCCCCCATTCTCCCCACGTTCCCCCAGTATGTCACATGCCACACTAGAGACAATAAAACACTGGACTTATTTTATGCAAATACTAAGGAGGTGTACACCTCATCACCACTCCCCCCACTCGGGAGATCGGATCACAACTTGGTTCATCTCCTGTACAAACCCCTAGTACACAGACAACTTCCGGTCATGCGCATGGTGAAGTTATGGTCTGAGGAGGCAGTGGACGTGCTAAAGGACTGTTTTAAAATCACTGCCTGGGAGCAGCTCTGCGATCCACATGGTGAGGACATCGATGGCCTCATTCACACCATCACGGACTACATCGGCTTCTGTGTGGACAACACCGTTCCCAACAAGACCATACAGTGTTGCTCGAACAACAAACCCTGGATCAACCCTGAGATAAAAACACTTCTGAGAGAGAAGAAGAGGGTCTTCAGGTCAGGGAACAGGGAGATGCTGAAGTCCGTACAGAGGGAGCTGAGGAGAAAGATCAGAGAAGGCAAGGACAGCTTCAGGAAGAAGATGGAGGACAAGCTGCAACAGAGCGACATCGGCAGGGTCTGGAGAAACCTTAAAACCATCTCTGGGCTCCAGAATACCTCCCCTCAGGCCACGGGGGGCAGGGAGTGGGCGAACAATCTGAACCCGTTTTTTAATAGGTTTGACCAACTGCCCCCCAACTGCACAACAACCACTGCTGCCTCTGAAGTCATCGAGACCTGCTGTCCACACCCCACTCCACCAACACCCCCCCACTCCAAGCACACAGCCCCCCAACCTGACCCTCACTAAGACCCAGGTGAGGACGGAGCTGAGGAAGATCAAGGCGAAGAAGGCGTCGGGACCGGACGGCATCAGCGCGAAGCTCCTCAAGTCCTGTGCAGACCAGCTGTGTGGGACTGTGGAGCACATCTTCAACCTGAGCCTGAAGCTGGGGAGGGTACCACAGTTGTGGAAAACATCTTGTGTGGTACCTGTACCAAAGACTTCCCACCCCAAAGATCTGAACAGCTACAGACCAGTGGCCCTGATGTCTCACATGATGAAGACCCTGGAGAGACTGCTCCTTGCTCACCTCCGCCCCCTGGTGGGACCAGCGATGGATCCACTCCAGTTCGCCTACCAGCATGGCATCGGGGTGGAGGATGCAGTGATCTTCCTCCTTCACCGTTCTCTGTCCCACCTGGAGAAGCCCGGGAATGTGGTGAGGATCATGTTCTTTGACTTCTCCAGTGCTTTCAACACCATTCAACCGATCCTGAAGGACAAGCTGTTGTGCACAGGGGTGGACCAGCACCCGTCATCATGGATCCTGGACTACCTCACGAACCGGCCACAGTTTGTGAGAACCCGAGATTGTGTGTCTGACACGATCATCGGTAGCACGGGGGCCCCCCAGGGAACGGTTTTGGCTCCCTTCCTGTTCACCCTTTATACTGCGGACTTCTCACACAACACAACACACTGCCATCTACAGAAGTTCTCTGACGACTCTATGATCGTCAGCCTCATCTCCAACGGAGATGAATCTGAGTACAGAGGACTTATCCAGGACTTCGTGGGCTGGTGCCATCGGAACTGCCTCCAGATCAACGCGAGGAAAGCTAAGGAGCTGGTGGTGGACTGCCGCAGGCAAGGACAGCCCCTCACAGCACCAGTAAACATACAGGGAACAGACATTGAGATGGTGACATCATACAAGTACCTTGGTGTTCATCTGAACAATAAACTAGACTGGTCACACAATACCGACGCACTCTACAAGAAGGGACAGTGCAGGCTGTTCCTACTGAGGACGCTCAGGTCTTTTGGTGTACAAGGGGCACTGCTGAAGACATTCTACGACACGGTGGTGGCATCAGCCATCACTTTTGGAGTGGTCTGCTGGGGCAGTGGCATTACAGCAGCCGATAGGAAGAGACTGAACAAACTGATCAAGAAAGCTAGATCTGTCCTGGGGCAACACCTTGACCCAGTGGAGGAGATAGGAGAGAGAAGGATGTTGGCTAAACTGTCATCTCTGCTTGAGTCAGAGTTCCCACCCTATGCAGGACATATTGAACGCACTGAGGAGCTCATTTAGCAGTAGACTACATCATCCTAGGTGCGCAACAGAGAGGTTTCGCAGGTCCTTCCTACCTACGGCTGTCAGACTGTATAACCTAAGCAGGGCTGCTTGCAGAGATAGCAAAAAAACGTGACGACCTAATAGTATTGAATGCAAAAGAAGCAACAGACTTACACAAATGGTCCCCTCCAGTATACAACTAGGACAATATCAGTCGCTACGGAGGGTGACAATATGTATGGGTACATATTCATACTATATAGGATAACTGAGTAGACGGTTATGCTGTTTATTCCATCTTGCTACAATGCTCCGCACTTTGTATATATATTTATATATTTATGTGTATGTATGTATATCCACTGCTCTTATTTATATTTTCTGTATCTTCTTAATTATTGCTCTGAGTGCTGCTATTCTTGTGCTGTTGCAATCCTGGAATTTCCCCATTGTGGGACTAATAAAGGCTTATCTTATCTTATCTTAAGACTTTTGGGAAAATACTCTGTGGACTAATGAGACAAAAGTTGAACTTTTTGGATGGTGTGTGTCCCATTACATCTAAAAGTAACACAACATTTCAGAAAAGGAACATCATACCAACAGTAAAATATGGTGATTGTAGTGTGATGGTCTGGGGCTGTTTTGCTGCTTCAGGACCTGGAAGACCTGCTGTGGTAAATGGAACCATGAATTCTGCTGTCTACCAAAAAATCCCAAAGGAGAATGTCTGGCCATCTGTTCATGACCTCAAGCTGAAGCACACTTGGGTTCTGCAGCAGGGCAATGATCCAAAACACACCAGCAAGTCCATCTCTGAATGGCTTAAGAAAATCAAAATGAAGACTTTGTAGTGGCCTGGTCAAAGTCCTGACCTGAATCCGATTGAAATGCTGTGGCATGACCTTAAAAAGGCAGTTCATGCTCGAAAGCCCTCCAATGTGGCTGAATTACCGCAATTCTGCAAAGATGAGTGGGCCAAAATTCCTCCATAGTACTTTAAGACTCATTGTCAGTTATCGCAAACGTTTGATTGCAGTTGTTGCTGCTAAGGGTGGCCCAACCAGTTATTAGGTTTAGGGGGCAATCACTTTTTCACACAGGGCCATGTAGGTTTAGTTTTTTTTTTCACTTTAATAATAAACACCTTCATTTAAAAATTGTATTTTGTGGGGACTTCCGGTCTGGACACCATGGTGATAGCAGCTTAACGCTGAAGCTCCCAGACCCGATCCAGGAAAATACCTTGAAAATCAGATTTAACGGATTTTTGGAAGAGTGAAAATCAAAAGACAGTCATAATGCCTAAAGGAAAACAGAAGAAATCAACATTTACCAGGCCAGCACACGCATCGGCCGGAGAATCTGATCCGGAGGATTTCCATTCAGAAGACGAGGAGCTGAATGAAGCTAGCAACAAGGTTAGCTTAAAAATGGTACTTAAGGAATTAAGACGATTTCGCCGAGAGTGTTGGGCCGAATTTCGTGAAATCAAAGACGAACTAAAAAGGACAAACAGCAGAGTGGACCAGGCCGAGGACCGAATCTTGGAAGCAGAGGAAAGAATAAAAGGGCTGGAAGATACCGTGCTGGAACTACACAAACGCCAGTCAAGATTGGAGGCTAAGCTAACCGACCAAGAAGGAAGACTAAGAAGAGATAACATAAGAATTCATGGTCTGAAAGGAGTCGAGGACGGTTTCACCACAATGGCGGCATGTGTGGAGTCCTTACTGAGAGAGAAGTTGGATATTCCCCAAACCACCGACTTGAAGATAGAAAGGGCGCACTGTACATTAGCCCCTAGGCCGGCGGCGGAAGCGCCACCACGATCGGTGGTGGTGAAGTTCTCCAACTCCAAAATAAAAGAAGAGGTTGTAAGACTGGCTTGGCAGAAACAAGGATTTATGCACCAAGAGAGAAAAGTTTTCGTGGAACACAACTACGCTCCGGAGGTCCTTAAAAAGCGTCGGGAATACGACGACGCTAAAAAGATACTACGAGAGAAGAAACTGCGCTTTCAGACTCCATTCCCGGTGAAGCTGAGGGTTTTTTACGGCGATGAGACGTGTCTCTACAACTCGGCGGAAGAAGCAACCACAGATATGGCGAGAAGAGGACTCCCGGTAACGGTGTATAAACCCGCAGCAGACCCGATCGAAAGAATCAAGGCTCAAACGTGGTGCACACAGAGACCCTCAAAATCCACGGGCCAGCAGCGGGAAACCCAGCGCCAGAGCTACAAGGAAAAACTGGCCGTTTACAGGAGGGAATAACGATATTTTTAGTCAATCTGCGCATCCAACCCTCCTCCTACAAGGTAACAAACATTAAAGGAGATACAGAATCAGCAAGTGGTAAAGCATTTTATGGAACAGACATAATATTAGAAACAAATAAGTCTTTAAAAAAAAAAAAAACTTGTTAAAGTAGAAATGTGACAATGAACCACATGATCTCTCCACACTAACAAATACTGTATTTACGTGACTGTTTGCTGTGATGGTGGTGGGAGGTTGCGCACAATTTCATAGGGTATAGGCATAAAAAAAAAAAAAAATCATTACAAGTTCGGATTGGGATCTGAAATTCACGTTAAAAACATGGGACAACTTACAGGGGTAATAGAGGGCCCTCAGCACGTAACGGAATCTGAGGGGTTTCCCTCAGAGCCAACACACCATCATGGCTCTTCTAAGGTCACTAAAAAGACCTCAGCTCAGGAAGATCTTTTGACAGTTTTTTGTTTTAAAGTTTTATATACTATGTTCTTAATGTTTTTTATGTTCTTAATGTTCTTTAAGTTTCTGAGTCGCATAAAAGAGGGCCACCACACTGTTACACTAAATAAGACAACACAATGGAGAAACAGGGTGTAACCAAAATAATCTCATATAATGTAAAAGGGATCCTGAATCCAGTTAAAAGATCCAAGATTCTACTTTGTACTTTGTCTGACTATTGTCCTACGTATAAAAATATTATCATGTTGACAGGAAAAACAAACAACCAAACAAAAACAATGTTGGTGTAGGTGTGTTTTACCACAGGGTTTTTTTTTTTTTTTTATATCCTATCTGTTGGACTAGTAAACCATGGCAAACGGTGTCCATTCGTCCCCCTCTTCAGCACCCAGAGAATGTCCATCTTATCGTTGTCTTTGTCCATTCTTCGGTTCTCAGCTGTTGTCATATCTTCGGCACACACACATAGAGCAGATAATGTTCATGGCCCACTTACAGAGGTGGGGTTATATTACTCAGCAGTTCTTGGAGACAATTGCCACAAACAAAGTACACAGATGTGTAGTTATGTTTGTCACTCCGCAGTTCTTAGTTACAGGCAATTGCCACAAGCAAAGCAATACTGGCCTGTTGTTGTCTTCAGCCACCTGCCGGTGAATAGCAAGAGAGTTCTTAGTCCGTTGTGCCAGAGAGCTGCTCATTCAGGAAGTGTGCATGCTGGAAAGCTGGTTGATGGATGTATTTGGTGATGACGCCGATGTTGAGACTGGGTGATGATGCTGGGGTGAGGGAGGCAATGAGACAATAAAGATAGCACTGGTCTTCCATAGTTCAGTTCACCCCCTCCCCCCCAAAAATACAAAGGAGAAAAAAATTCCTGAGACGTACACTACCGTTCAAAAGTTTGGGGTCAGCCAGACAATTATTTTGTGTTTTCCATGAAAAGTCACACTTATTTACCACCATGAGTTGTAAAATGAATAGAAAATATAGTCAAGACATTGACAAGGTTAGAAATAATGATTTGTATTTGAAATAATAATTTTTTCCTTCAAACTTTGCTTTCGTCAAAGAATCCTCCATTTGCAGAAATTACAGCATTGTGGACCTAACATGATTGCACAAGGGTTTTCTAATCATCCATTAGCCTTCTGACGCAATGAGCAAACACATTGTACCATTAGAACACTGGAGTGATAGTTGCTGGAAATGGGCCTCTATACAGCTATGTAGATATTGCACCAAAAGCCAGACATTTGCAGCTATAATAGTCATTTACCACATTAGCAATGTATAGAGTGTATTTCTGATTAGTTTAAAGTTATCTTCATTGAAAAAAGTGCTTTTCTTTCAAAAATAAGGAAATTTCTAAGTGACCCCAAACTTTTGAACGGTAGTGTATATTCTGTTCATATATCATCCACATGGAAATTAATACTAGGATTTAAATAAAATGTCACTGTTTCTGTGTTTTGGGTGTCAGTCTGTGAGGTTACCATCTTGATACAATTAAAATATGTGATTCTTTTAAAAAAATGTGTAGAATTATAAGATTATTAAGTACAATGAATGGGTAAATTAGGTTGTAATATATAAGAAAAAGTGCTGAAAACTTGCAGAGCTCTGCTAAATCTAGTAGGGTTGGGAATTTGGAAATACTGGACGAGAGCGCTTCTGAGGAAAGTGGAGCTGAGTCTGAACTGATGCAGACGCAAGAGGAGCAAAGCTCCTATTCCTTTACCAAGATTAGGAAATTTCTTCAGGTGACTAAGGGGAGCAGAGCTGTGAAAGTGGAAAATTACTTTCCAGATCTCAGGGATGGCAATTTTCCGCCGATCCGCGGATTTCCGCCGATTTATTTTCAAATTGATCATTTCTGTGAATCGTCTAAATCCGTTGAGAAAATTTTAGGGGGGGTAAGGTCCCTTATTGGTACCGATTTTAGCGAAAATCAACACGATTACATAAGCGCTCGGCGCTTCCCCGGGTCAAGTCTCCTGCGATAACCCAGATGTTATGTACTCAAGGTACTGCTGTATTGTAAACAGCCCTGCGATTGGATAGTTGCAAACGATTGGACCAATCAAATGGCTCGTTGTATGCTTTGTCAAAAATTCATGGCGGCGTGTTCTCAGGGATGTGATTTTTCCGCTAATTCGCCGAATTCCGCTTTATTTTATCTTCCAGAAAGATAAAGTACGTTAAGTACGTTAGCGGCTTGTGGTCCACGAACGCAGTGAAGGTGCGCCCTTTCAGGCAGAACTGGAAGTGGCGTATGGCCAGGTGGAGAGCCATTAACTCTCTGTCAAAAACACTGTATTTACGCTCACTGTCGTGCAAAGACCTGCTAAAAAAAAGGTGAGCGGCTGCCAAGAACCGGCAACGCATTGCTCCACGACGGCCGCTATGCCCATGTCCGAGGCGTCGGTAGTGAGCGCTATCTGAGCCACCGGGTCTGGGTGCGCCAGTAGTGCAGCGTTTGCCAGAGCTGGTTTAACCTCAGAACGCCTGTTCCCGCCCCGGAGTCCAGTCGACTCTGTCCGCCGGTTTCCGTTTCTTGAGTGCGGCGTACAACGGCTGTATGAGCTGGGCTGCGCGGGGGAGGAAACAGTTATAAAAGTTAACCATCCCCCAAAACTCCCGCAGCACCCTGACATTGATGTTGAGGTGAAAAAAATAGCAAAACAATTTAGTTACATTACTTTTATGATACCAAACAGTTTTATGAGATTTTTATCGAAGGATCAGGAGTCATCAGTGCTAGAAACAGACAAAAGTGTCAAAAATAAGTTCCAAAGGAATTGGCTTGAGAGAAAAGTGATGGTAAAGGTGAAAATTGGCTCAAAGTTCGACGAGGTAACAGAAACACTCGGACAGTTTTTGAAGAAACCAGAAAAGGAGATGAAGTTCAAAGTTCACAGACTGGCACAGCTTGCTGCCAAAAGGAAGAAAGTTTCACATTAGAAGTGACTTGGTGACCAGTGTAAATAGTGTAATAAACTCTTATAGAACTGTTAAATATGTTGGACTAAAGACAGTGAGACAACAATGAAGAAAAAGTAAGTTAACTTTTCATTAAATTTAATGATTTATCTAAGTCTAGTATTTCATTTTTTTTTATCATTTTTTTCAGTCTAAATTACTTCTGTTTTACTGAAAACCTCCCAGCTTCAGGGGGGCTGCGCCCCACGGCCCCCCCATAAATCATTCGACCAAATTAGATTTCAGCTGAAATCAGAATTTCCTGTTGCCATCCCTGAGATCTGGAGTTATTCGTGGCATCAGCTCGCAAGTTTATGAAACTGAATGATGGGAATGAGACGTTCACTGATCAGGAAATATATCGTTTAAAGAAACTGGTTCTTAAACTGAAATCACAAATTACTAACAGTCATGTTGACTTAGTTTTTTTCTTCCCTTTTATGCTTTGTGTGTGTTTTTTTACTGTACCTTGTTTTTATCCTTTTTAATGCCCCACCTTAGAATTTGCACTCTTAATATAAATGGGGCCAGGGATGATGTAAAAAGGGCCTCTTTATACAAGCTTTATACAAGCTTTTGTAGCTTTTTGTAGTGGCGTCCAAGCGCCACTAAAAAAAAAACTGCAGAGACAGCCGCGAACAGATTAGTTCATCTGATTGACCTCTCATTCGACTAATAAGAGCCTTGAATTGGGTTTCTGAAACCTTGAAGAGCCAATGAATGAAAACCTAGGAAGGAGGACCCGCCTACTGTGAATGCAGGAGCCAATTGAAGCACAGAAATTCAGGCTGAGTGAAGAGAGACTGACTGCTGGAGCAGATGAAAACAAAGGACGCTGGACGAATCTACTACAGACCCCGCAGCATGGAGAACACCCACAAGTGGGACCTGCACTCATTCCAGCAGAATAGACGTTTAGGATTCTCTTCCGTCATCATAGACCGACGGAGGCCGACGACAAAGGTCGTAAATCATTCACCAAAACCGCAATAATGGAATTATGTTTTGATCGGGATCCACGAGCCGAGCAGCGTCGCGTTCGTCTTACAATGGGGAAGAGAAGTTCGCCACGACTCTGCTGCTGTGAAGAGGTAAGGTGTTATAAGCTAAATTATTATTTATCCCTGAAAACTGTAATCCAAAAATGACTTTTGACCGATCGGTAAATTACAACTGTACTGCGCACGAAGTACGAAGTGCGTGCGCCGCGATAAATGGTTCATTTGCCGTGTTCTGACCGTGAACGCCCCCGGGGGGGGTGTTCACGGTCCGAACGCCCCCCGGTCCGCGGGGGGAAGCATATGAGTCTATTCCTTCATGTAGCGATGGCCGTCTTCTGTAACGGGGGGGGGGGGGACAACCCCCCCCACACACACACACAGTAGCGAGGGGGGGGGGGCGCTGTGAAAACATGCAAGGAGTGTAATCCATCATGTAGCGAGGGCCGAACTCCTTCTTTTTTATGTGTGGGGGGGACAACCCCCCCCACACACACACACACAAACAGACACAGCCCTGAGTGTGGCCTTTCATTAGAGCCCAAAATGAAGATTCTACATTGAATTATTCAAAAGTTACAGATGTTTTTCCAAACTGTGCCATTTGGCACAATTTGGCACAGTTCCAAAACGCCTGGGAACAGCCTGAGAACAAAGCTGTGTAAAATATTCATTTTTTGTGGTATTGTTACCAAATTTGGATCTCAGCTTGATAACACTTGGTTCTACATTTCTGTTGCATTTTCCAGCCGGATCGGACAGCTGTGTGTTATTTGCAAGCATTTGTATCCAAAAAAACACTGTGTCCAAATTTATTTTCTTCAAGTTCAGTATGTTTAGATGACTGTAACTCAGTGGCCGGAGCACGTAGAGAGATTATGTTTTTTTTGCCAAAAAATTCAAAGTGTTTTCTTTTAAATGAGACCAACCCCATGAAGATGCTGCAAAGGGTTGAATAACAGCTTTCGATTTACTTTGGGCACATTATTTTTTGGCATTTTTAGGAAAATTGCCCGGAGTGCAAGGGGTTAAAGGTACAGTTTGAAAACGTGAACTTGGTTTTTATAAACGTGTATGTGCCAACACAGAGAGCGGAGAGGATCAGGGTCTTTGATGTGCTATCGGATACGGTTAGGTCCTGTAATCCAAATAGTTTTTTATTTCTGGGGGGTGATTTTAACTGTACATTAAACCACAGACTAGACAGGAACCATCAGGAGCCTTACCCTGCTTCTGCCAATAGGCTGAGGGAACTGGTGAAGACACAAGAAATGGCCGATGTGTGGAGATCACATCATGGGGACCAGAGGCAGTACACCTGGAGCCATGTTAAAGATAACCTTTTATCTATGGCTAGGTTAGACCGTTTTTATGGTTTTAAACATCAAGTGAGTGTTTTTAAAAATAGTTGTATCTGTCCTGTTGGTTTCGCTGATCACTGCTGCTTTTTTGTTCTGCGTTTATTGAAAGTGTAAAGTGTAAGAGTGCTTTTTGGCATTTTAATAATACACTTTTAAATGATGTGTTTTTTAAAGGAGTTTTTCCATGATGTATGGAAGTCACACAGGGAACAAAAACCCTCTTTTAGTTCTCTTCAAATGTGGTGGGATTTTGGTAAGGCACAGATAAAACAACTCTGCCAACAGTACACTCGAAATGTCACTCGTAGCTTGACCCAATCCTTGAAAGTTCTGGAGACTGAGGTGGTAGAGCTAGAGGAGATGCTCAGCTCTACAGGAAAACAAGAGCACTTAAGGGCCTTTTCCACTAGCACGCTTTAGCGCGACACGGGACGGCTCAGCACGCTTTGTACGCTTTTCCACAAGCCCCAACACGGTTTAACAGCCGCGATTCTCAGCCCCGCTCCAGGGCAGGGTACAGCAGTGCTGAGCTGTGCCGTGTTGTGACGTTAACAGACTGGTCGCCGCTGATTGGTCAGGTCGTAACCGGCGCTGATTGGTCAGGTTGTAACCGCCCCTCTCCTCCTCCTCATCTACCAAATCTTCACGACCTTCTCAATAAAGTTTTTGGAAAAAAAAAAAAAAGAATCTTCACGACCGCCTTTACTCAGCACGCAACCACTGTTGGCGGTTTCTTTTCAGTGTATTGCTGTGCTATTTTCATTTATTCTCTATCAAAAATGGCTTCGCGTAATAAGGGTGTTCCATGGACCAGTAAGGAGGTGCAGTGTCTGCTCACTGCATTGTCAGACGAACGTATTCAGCGGGAGTTAGACGGAGCCGCCCGGAATGAAAAAATATACCGGGAGGTCTCGACATCGGAGTCCTTTAGGCCTCCATCGGAGGCCTCGCCGTCACAGGCCCGTGGCTCTGAGAGAGATCCGTCGCTACCAGAAATCCACGGAGCTGCTCATCCGTAAGCTGCCCGTCCAGCGCCTGGTGAGGGAGATCGCTCAGGACTTCAAGACCGTCCTGCGTTTCCTGAGCTTCGCCGTCATGGCTCTGCAGGAGACCAGCGAGGCCCACCTGGTGGGTCTCTTCTTCGCTAAGGGGGTCACCATCATGCCCAAAGACTTCCAGCTGGCCCGCTGCATCCGCGGAGAGAGAGCTTAGACTTTCTACTGCACATTCACCAGCCATAATGCTCTGCACTGTGTGTCTATATATATACATTTATAGTAATATGGACATATGTTTACTAGATGTTGTTTTTTCTTGCCTTCTGATTGTTGCTCTGAGTGTTGCTATCCCTATGCTGTTGCAATCCTGGAATTTCCCCATTGTGGGACTAATAAAGGCTTATCTTATCTTATCTTATCTTTAACGGTGAGTTTTAATTTTTTTTATTGTGCATTTTTTCGCAAATATATTCGGTAAGACGCTCAGTTTATTTATGCAATAAAAAAGCTGTTCATTTGTGGATGGATCGCTGCTTTATTGCAGCACACTGTGGACTAAAGCTTTTATTTTAATTATTCATGTGAACAATATGCTGAAATAAGCTTATGTATTCTTGTTAAAAACTATTGTCTTTTCTGTATATATTGCACTTTCGTGCTGTATTTTATTGTGTGCATTTTCCTTGTAGAATCATCCCACGCGTCCGCCGCGACAGCCCGCACGGATTATTCAACCGAGCCATCCTGACCCACAGCTGGCAGAGACGGATTAATTCAACCGAGTCTCAGCACTCAGTGGTCGGCGTGTATAAAATGTCGATTAACCTTCATGTTGTGTTGCAAAGTTTTTTTTTAATTTTAATATTTTGTATATAATAAAATGGAATTGTTTTGGAAAGTGTGGTTTGTCTGTTATAACACTGAATTATAAAACAGTATAATTACATAGAAATTCCATTGCCTAGTCTGATCAAAATGATGCTGATCATCCTGTCAGGGTCAACCATTGTAAAGGTAATGTAATTTTTAACTCGACCAAAAAAGAAATCTTTTTGTAAGCTTTCTGTTCTTTTTATTGAAATATCATAAAAAATTAGCACCAAGTCAAAGTAGGTACAAGTATATGTAAATTGAATGTTCAATCGGCATTCCAAATTCAGAGGTTTACAATACTTTAGGAGTGTAGCATCATCTAAACGGAAAATAATAATACTGTTGTTCCAAATGTTGACCTGAAGGTGAAAAACATGAATTTTTTTAATTCAGTACATCCAAAATGCCCTAGGATGTAAAAAATAATACAATTTGGTGTTGGACAGTGTGCCACCGTCTCATTATTTAATACGAATAAAAACAAGTTTCAGCTCATTATTTCTAGGTCATTTGGCAGTTAATTCAAAACAAAAGTGACTTGTGTTGTTGCAGCTTAATTATGAGATAAAATTAATTGTGAGATAAAACCACAGAGCGCGCAAGGCAATAATCCTTGGATCCTCCATTTTTTGTCTCGTGTAAATAAGGACTCAGTCCGGTGCGTAACGTCACGGGAGTGTGGCCCCGCCTCGCTGAGAATCTGCTGCTGCCCCGCTTCTAAAACCACCTAACACAAACCATCACAGCACAAGCACAACACCGTGCTAATGGAGACAGAAGCATTCTGAGCCGTACTGAAGTGAATCGAGCCGTACTGAGGTGTGCTGGGCTAGTGGAAAACAGGCTTTAGAGGCTCTTAAGTCAAAAAGGTCAGCCTTGGCTAGCCTGTTAGGGGTCACCGCACAAGGTGCTCTGGTCCACTCGCGCTACATGGATGTAGCTCTGATGGACTCACCCTCCCAGTACTTTTTTGGACTGGAGGGGAAAAATGGACAGAGAAAACTCATTCACTCCTTGTTGGACGATGACAGGAAAACAATTTCCACAGCAGCAGAGATCAGGAAATATGTTGCTAGTTTCTACAGTGAATTGTTTAAAACAGAGTGGAGGGAGGACACGTCACTGATCCAGGTTTTCCTTGATGGTCTTCCAGTGCTCTCAGAGGACCTTGTTGCCGGCTTGGATGCTCCACTGTCTCTGTCTGAGCTGCATACGGTGTTAATGAGCCTCCAGAATGGAAAATCACCAGGCATAGATGGTCTCTCTGTGGACTTTTTTAAGGAATTCTGGCCCCTGCTTGGTCCAGACCTGCTGGAGGTTCTCCAAGATAGCTTGAAAAGGGGGACCCTACCCACAGCCTGCAGGAGGGCCATCATCACACTGTTGCCAAAAAAAAGGGGACCTACAGAGCCGAAAGAACTGGAGGCCAGTCTCTCTGCTCTGCGCGGATTATAAGATTCTTTCAAAAGCTCTGGCCCGAAGACTTAGAAAGGTGATGAGCGAGCTCATTCATGTAGACCAGACTTACTGTGTGCCTGGCAGGCTGATTAGTGACAACGTCACTTTAATTCGGGATGTTTTGGAGGTCTCTGGTTCGTTGGCGGTGGAAACTGGTTTGATTTCAATTGACCAGGAAAAGGCGTTTGACCGGGTTGAACACCAATATTTATGGACAGTTTTAGCAGCTTTTGGGTTCAGCCCAGGCTTCATAGCCAGGATACGGGCCTTGTACAGCGACCTTGAGAGTGTGCTGAAGATAAATGGGGGCCTTTTTTTTTTGTACTTATTTTGTACCTGTAGGTGGATTTGTTTTGCAGTCTGGTGACAAGCCACCAGCTGTCGGTCGCTGTGTGCGCAAGCGCCCCTTAACTCCCTAACCTGCATGTTTTTAGCATGTGGGAGGAAACCGGAGAAATCCTGGAGTAAACCCACGCAGCACGGGGAGAACATGCAAACTCCACACAGATCACTGTTGGCCAGGGGCAGGGATCGAACCCACGATCTCATGATCCCCACGATCCCCCGGCCGAGGGTAAAACTGTGCTGCCGCAGTGCTAACCACTGCGCCACCGTGCAGCCTGTCTGCCCCTTTAAAAGTCCAGAGGGGGTTTGGTAGGGCTGCTCTCTCAGGGATGCTGTACTCCCTCGCCATAGAGCCTTTGCTTCACTGCTTGAGAAGGAACCTATCAGGAGTCACATTTCCTGGCTGTGACACCACGTTCAAGCTGTCGGCCTTTGCAGATGATGTAGTCATTCTGCTAAACGAGCAGAGTGACATTGACGTTTTGGTTAGGAGTGTTAATCTTTTTGGCCAACTTTCCTCTGCAAAAATAAACTGGGGAAAAAGCAAGGCTCTGATGGTGGGGGAGAAACTAGAAAATCAGCTTACGCTGCCTGGTGGGCTGATTTGGAAAAAAGGAGGGTTCAAGTATCTTGGTGTCTTTATTGGAAATCAACAATTTGAGCAAAAAAATTGGGATGGGGTCATAGAGAAAATCAACGGGAGACTAAATAAGTGGAAGTGGCTAATGCCAAAAATATCTTTTAGAGGAAGAGTGCTCATTTTAAATAATCTTGTTTCCTCATCCCTGTGGCACCGCCTCATGTGCATGGACCCCCCTGCTGGTTTATTATCAAAAATTCAGTCTGTTATGGTGGACTTTTTTTTGGGGGGGGTGGACTCCATTGGGTCCCTCAAGCCCTGTTATTTCTTCCCAAAGAGGAAGGGGGGCAAGGAGTGGTTCATTTAGCTAGTAGAGGTGCTGCTTTTAGACTGACTTTCCCCCAGGACCTGGTATGGAGGCCTTTGGCCTGTGTTATTTTACAGAGAGTCCTTGGGCTTGGGCTAGACCTCCCTGTGTTTTTAATGGATTTTAAGAACTCTAGTGCACTGTCTTTGCCCAGTTTTTACCGCAGTCTTTTTTCAGTATGGACTCTTTTTAAAAAACAAAGAGGGCCATGCGTTTCCCTCCACTGGTTGTTGAGGGAGCCGCTGGTTTTTGGTGGTCGCCTTGGTGTCCTGCCGGGAGTTGGAAGGACCTTCCTTGATAGGCTGTGTTCCAGGAATGTTCTCACTCTGAAGCAAGTGGTGGAACTGGCTGGTCCTGGCCTCAACAACGCCTCAGCTTTAGCAGCTCATCTTGGTGTTAGATCAAATCGTTTCATCGGTGGTCTTCTTGCACACTGGAAACAGGAGCTTCATGGATTTGAGCGCTCCCTACTCATGGACTTTAGCAATGGCACGCTGCAGCCAGAAAGCACGGACCCTTTTCCCTCTCTCGCGCTTTATATGGACTTTGACGTTTCTCCTTGCTCCTTACTGGCATTCTGTGCTCCCACTGGTGTGGACTTTGGAGGAGCCAGTGGTAAGGCACTCTACAGACTGGTGGTGATGGCACTCAACAAGGACAGATTGAACACTTGTGTGGACACTCCATGGAGAGCCTATTTTAGACTAGAAAAAGGGCATCGGCCTGCCTGGAGGGCTCTTTATAAAGCCCCTCTCCCTAAGAGGCATGGAGACTTACAGTGGAGGGACCTGCATGGCATTATAGCTGTCAATGCCTTTGTTTCTGTGATTAACAGCAGTGTCAGTGATCAGTGTGTTTTTTGTTCCTCTAGGGAGACAGTTTTTCATTGTTTTACTGAATGTCAGCGTCTGAGTGGTCTCTTTGAACTTCTCACAGAACTTTTTCACATTTTTAAGGAAGTTTTCTCTAAGCAGGTTTTCATTTGTGGTTTTATGTACAGTCTTCGTTTTAAGCAGAAGTGTCAATTACTGAACTTTGTTTTAGGGCAGGCAAAGTTGGATATCTATGTAAGCCGGAGAAGAAAACTTGAGAATGTTGAGAATGATGTTGATGTCAAAATTTTATTTGTGAGGCTACTTGAAGCCAGAATCAGGCTGGACTTTGAGTTTTTTATGGGGAATGGGGATGTGGAAGGTTTTAGGACCCTCTGGTCCCTGGAGGATGTCCTCTGTTTAGTTCGTGATGGGCAGCTTTTGTTCGGGCGTTTTTTGGGGGAATAATTTTCTTTGAAATATAGCATGGCATAGTAATTGTACTGAATGATGAACAAGTGTGTTTATTAAAGATCTTTTAAAAATCAATCTCTCTCTCTTTCTATTTTAAGGTTATTTCTTATTATAACCTTTATCTTCTCTAATTTTTGTCTTTTATTTTTTGTTCTCTCTCTCGGCTGTTTATATCATGCCGCAATAACCTGCCGCTGTATTTTTCTGGGGTATCCTGCCACAATATCCCCCTGTGCGCTGTTTGTGCCCATTCACTCAGCAGAAATACACTTCACTGACAGACTCTAATCGGGGCACAGTTAAGCTTTACCAAACGGACCTGGACCTACAGTCACTAATGTTTAACGCTTAACGCTTAACTCTTAACTCTTTACGTGTATTTTCAGACCGACCGCGGACTCTAACCGGGATGAAATATTTTTAAATCATTACTAATTAAATTTACTCATTTCAGTCTGCCTGCAGTTCTGCTCCGTCATCCTCCGGTCCGCTCCTAGCGTCTCCTAACCTTGCCCTACTTCCGCAAAGCCGACCCGCTGGAGTCGGTGGGGGAGGTCTTCTTCCACAGCCGTGCACTAGCTGTCTCGGTCCAAAAATGCTGGAAACAGGAGGAGAGGGATATCTGGAGTGCCTGTGCTCGGGCACCAAGTATGTTGAAAAAATTCCTGATCAGAAATCAGGCAGAACCAAAGTTTCTGTAAACTTGCACTGATCAACGGAAGATAATACAGAGTACAGCTTTCACAGACTGCTGCAGTGCATTGGCTTAACTCACAGAATGATTCTGGCTATATGTATATACGTATATATATCCAAGGGGCTGTCGGGGTGAGGTCACTTCTCGATAGTTCATTCATGACTCAGTTGATAAAGTTTGCTGAGTCTCTTGATTATTGCATTCATGGCTAAGATTGTATCTGCTGGGTCCATGCAGAAAACACTAGTGGTAAGCTGAACAGTCAGTGATAGACCTGAACATTCACAGTCAGATCAGCATCCTTCAATCTGTTTTTTCCACTACTCAGCAACTCCAATTATGGTAACAGGATTTCCTAGGCATACACATTATGCTTTATAAAGAAAAATTCATATTCATAAAAATTCATATGACTCAGTATAACGCAGAATTTTTCCATCAATCTTCCAGTATTTTTAACATTGATATTAAATATCCATATGTCCAAATAGGCTTATACAGGGTGTCCTAATTTTTTCACATGACTGTATATTGGTGCATCCCTACTCAACAGTAACATTAAATATGCACTTTACTTACAGAAGCAATATCAAGGCTGCCAGAGTTAAAATCAACCCAGACATGTTCAGAGGAAAAAAGGCTCCCTTCCCCTTGTTTAAATGTTGTAACACAGCATTTGAACATGTGCTGCTTATTGCATGTTACAATGCACTGGTTTGGATTTGCGTGTCTGTGTGGGTGCAGATAACATCTCTGGTATGGAGGCCCCTGCTGGGTAGTGGTCTTTCTTAGCTTTCCTCAAGGCTAAATGCAGGAAATGAGCACTAGGAAGGGAGCCAGACTGACTCAGCTGAGTCTGCACAAGCGACAAATCGGCAAGGAAAGTTAAGGTCCCGTCTGTGTGCACTTTGTTTGCTCAGGAACACCTCCAGGGAACATCTTAGATGACTTAGTGACACTCCCTTCCTCTGAAACTTCATATCAAAGAGCAATCAACCTGCAGTCATTTTTCAACTTTTTTTTTCTTCCAGTTATCAAACAATCAAATGGTGATATGAAACACAGACACAAGCATGCAACAAAGATAGAGGTAGCTTTTGGAGATCTTTTAGTTTACTTTTAAAGCATCTGAAATACAGTATACCATCTTCTCTAGACTCAAAGGCCAAAATGGTTTTGTTGGATTTTTTTTTAAACTGGTCATACAGTATGCTGCCATCACAACTTTGGCTCTCCCCTGGACTCCAGCATGAATCACGGTCCTTCAGCACCACTCAGGAAGGAAATTAATCCTTTGCTGTCTGTGCGAGTTGTATTTGTGTGTGTGTGTGTGTGTGTGTGTGTGTGTGTGTGTGTGTGTGTGTGTGTGTGCGCGCTCATGCGCGCTATCCCTCTGTCCACTTGTTTCTTGGAGGTGCTTGTAAAAGTGGTAAATTCCTTGCACAGCTGGTGCCGGCTGTTAGCATTCCTCATGTACGAATGAGTGGAGTGAGAGACGTTGCCGCAGCATTGGGCCAAACCAAGCCAATTATCTTGGCATCCTGGGTCGGAGCAAACATCTCTGTTTAGGACAATCAAAAGACCAGTTGCCTTGTCGAATGACAGGGAGATATTAGAATAGCACTTCAGCTATCCAGCAACTGTAACTGTTTATCTAATCTAGGCTGGGTTATTCGGCTCTTACAACTGCTAATAATCTTTTTTAGCCTTTGTCGTTGAAGCCTTTAAGCAGGGTTTTGCATCTTAATGTGTGCTTGCCATCTTAACATCTATCAGTGTCAGATATCTAGTTAGCTTGTCAATTAGAGACATAATTAGTATGTTTGACATTGCCTCAATTGTGTTTGTTTGTTTCTTTGTTTATTTAAAAGGGGCAATGCACATTGATTAGCATGATCAGTTTAGTCCATGTAAATGTGCTAGATTTAGCCATACAGGCTAGTTTTCATTTGCAGTCCCTGGCAGGTTGATGGTAATATGTCATGGACCCTCCCGTGCGCTTTTATGCAGCGCACAGAGAGGGGAGGAATAACGAAGATTTACATGCAAGGGTACACCAACACACATTTATTAACTTAAAGACTAATAAACAGTTCCTAAAGGTGAAGACTTACAAAAAGTACGAAAGCACACTTACAGTTGGCGTTCGGGGGCTGGCATCGCCCCACGAATGCATGAGGAGAGACGTGTACCCACGCTGGCGTCCCACAGCCGGAATCACTATGAGGGCACGAGAGAACCACGGACTGCGCGGAGTGGATACACGTCGTAGAAGTTCTGACAGCAGACAATACATACAGTCAGTCCGTCAAAGACCCAGCAGTGCGTGACTGGCAAAAGGCTGCTTCAGTACACGCACTGCTGGTGATGATGTGATTGCGGGCACCTGGGCGAGAGCGGAGAGATGGCACAGGGAATGGGAACAGCTGGTGATAATGAGTGGGGGGGGGGGGGGGGGCGCGGTCGGACCGGCTGCCTGTCAGCCAGTGCTCACAGGAGAGTGAGCCATAGAGAGCTGGCTCACAGCTGCCGGCCAGAGAGCAGAGACTATGGTAAAGGAAGCACACTGAAATACATAGTAAACACACATAAACAGCGGCACCTAAACCCACAGGGAGGTCAGGACCGAGCCGGGGAAACCAAGCCGGCTCGCCTCCTGACAGTAATACACTCTATATATTATCTGAGGTACAGCATTATATCCTTAGGTTATATTTAGTCAAGTCACACAAAAAAAAAAAAACAGTCCTTGGAAATTTTATTATGGCATCTACAACTGATAACATAGATATTCCACCCAACACCTGCTTCCTACTGAAAGAGTTATTAGAAGCACGGCTTACATTTCTAAGGGGATAATAGAAAATTTCCAGTGAGAGATAATAATTAAGCAATATTACACAAGAGGGAATGTGGTATCAATGAATATATGGGGGGGGGGGGATAAGTATTGAACACATCAATAATTTTCTTATTAAACCTATTTCTGATGGAGCCATTGACTTGAGATTTTCACCAGATATCAGTAACAACCCAAGTAATCCATACATGCAAAGAAATCAAGGCAACTGTGTTCACAAAACAAGTTATATTTAATAAAGTGGAATGACACAGAACATCAGGAACTAAAGCTGTGTAGTCACTGTTGAAAGAAGGAGATGGATATTTTTCAGATTTAAACAATTTTTGAATGTGCTGAAAATTAAAAAAAAAACTGAAAAAATTATGATCAGATATTCAGCAATTTATTTTTCAGCACTAAACAATTTGTAATATATTTCTAACACTTTTATTTCATGAATGAAGCTATGTATAAAGCTTGACATTTTTTCCACTGTTGTAGTATGAATTCATTAATGCCAGATAAAATTCAGAGCTATGAATATAAAAATAAACTTTAGAATAAAGATTATGCTGCTTTTAAAGGTCAAATTGCCATTGCGGCCCTGAGCTACTTCTGTTTTAGTTGGAGACTGGCAAAATGGCTTTTTGGTGGGCAAAGGTTGGAGCCACCTGCGTTACGTTGACTATTTCAGTTGACTCCTCAGCTAGCTTTATGCTTATGCTTGGAATTGTACAGTAAAAATGAGAATATGCTGCAAAAAAGCATGAAAGCAACATGCATGGTGCCTCATAGACAGTCGTCAAACACCAAGTTATCTTTATGTTTTGATGTCCAGTTGCTCGACTGTATTTGACCAATCAGTAGGGTAACTTTTTCCCTCCGCACAAAATAAGAACAGTTTTTTTTTCTGTTTTTGTAGATAAGTATTCTTGTATGTATAATTTTGCTCTATTCATTTGGCAGGCATTGGAGGAGGCTCAGATAGCCATCCAGCAACTCTTTGGCAAAATCAAAGACATTAAGGACAAGGCAGAAAAGTCTGAACAAATGGTATGCATGCACACAAACAAACTCACAAAAACCCACCAAAATGTGTTTGTGACACTCAGCAGGGATTTGAGCCTAGCATAAGGGAGATGCTGCTTCTCTTAGAGCAGAGGACAGTGGGGCGAGTTATTTCAAGTCAAGTTAATGCACCTTCCATCTGTCCTTCTGTTAAAAGCTGCTGTGTGTGTGTCAGAGTCAAAGGAAGGCCAGTGGGCTGAGAATAACAGGGATGGGATTAGGATGATGGGGGGGGGGGGGCAGATCCTCCCTTAGGAGGCATTAGGAAAATAATTTTTTTTCATGAACTTGGGTGGGAGGTTCATCCTGCTCTACTTCTATTTGCCTTGTTGCTATTTTTCTGTTATTTACATTTTTGTCCTTCCTTTCTTATCTCTGCACTTTGACAACACCTTCCTACCATTGTACTCACACCTTCTTTCACCTTCTTTGTTCTTGTGAGTTTTTTGTCCAACCTATTTGAATTGTTCCTACACAGGTCAAAGAAATTACAAGGGACATAAAGCAGCTGGACCATGCCAAGCGCCACCTCACCACTTCCATCACCACCCTCAACCACCTGCATATGCTGGCAGGGGGTGTCGATTCTTTAGAGTGGGTACAAATACATTTAACACAAATACACTTCCTCATTGCTCTAAAACAAAAATTGTACTGCACACCCTTGATCTTGT
This sequence comes from Pholidichthys leucotaenia, assembly GCA_020510985.1. Taxonomy (NCBI): domain Eukaryota; kingdom Metazoa; phylum Chordata; class Actinopteri; order Cichliformes; family Pholidichthyidae; genus Pholidichthys; species Pholidichthys leucotaenia. Next base: position 189,566,673 of record CM035847.1, read on the forward strand.
AAGGGAGGGCTTATAATTTTTTTCAGTCTACTCTATGCTGTCACTAGAATAGCCTCTACTTTTCTTATTGGCTTGACTTCAAATCTGAACCCATCAATATCTTGGATGAGTTTATATTGACATAAAGGGGTTAACCAACCCAAAGGATTGGGTTGTAATATATTCAAATCCCAAAGGATTTGAATATGAACTTCTGTCTATTGAAAAAGACACTGATTCCTTTGACTGCATGCCAGGTTTATAGTCGCATCATATGAGAGCCTGTATTACATTGTTCAGCGAAAACGCTGATATGGGGATACATGAGCCATGTGAGCTTGCTCACTAAGGTTCTTTCATTTTTTTAGTACTCATATACAATTGAAATCAGAAGTTTACATACTGTATTAAAAGACACATAACAACCCAGCCACAGGGGGTGCAGAAGCCAGTGTACTCCTATTGCCGGTCACAAGCCCAGGTAAGATAAGATAAGCCTTTATTAGTCCCACAATGGGGAAATTCCAGGATTGCAACAGCACACGGATAGCAACGCTCAGAGCAACAATCAGAAGGCAAGAAAAAACAAGAGCAGCGAGTATACATATGTACATATAAACATAAATATATAGACACATGGTGCGGAGCATTGTAGCTAGATGGAAAAAATAAATAGATATATAAACACACAGTACGGAGCATTGTAACTAGATGAAATAAATATGTAAATTTATAAACACACAGTGCGGAGCATTGTAGCTAGATGGAATAGATATGTAAATATATAAACACACAGTGCGGAGCATTGTAGCTAGATGGAATAAATATGTAAATATATAAACACACAGTGTGGAGCATTGTCGCTAGATGGAATAAATATATAAATATATAAACATACACAGTGCGGAGCATTGTAGCTAGATGGAATGAAACAGCATAACCGTCTACTTAGTTATCCTATGTGGTATGATTATGTACCCATACATATTGTCAAACTCCATAGCTACCGGTATTTTCCTAGTTGTATACCGGAGGGGACCATTGTGTAAGTCTATTGCGTCTTTTGCATTCAATACTATTAGGTTGTCACGTCTTTTTGCTTTCTTTGCGAGCAGCCCTGCTTAGGTTATACAGTCTGACAGCCGTAGGTAGGAAGGACCTGCGAAACCTCTCGGTTGTGCACCTAGGATGATATAGTCTACTGCTAAATGAGCTCCTCAGTGCATTCAGTGTGTCCTGCATAGGATGGAACTCGGACTCCAGCAGAGATGACAGTTTAGCCACCATCCTTCTCTCTCCCATCTCCTCCACTGGGTCAAGGCGCTGCCCCAGGACAGAGCTAGCTTTCTTGATCAGTTTGTTCAGTTTCTTCCTATCGGCTGCTGTAATGCCACTGCCCCAGCAGACCACTCCAAAAGTGATGGCTGATGCCACCACCGTGTCGTAGAATGTCTTCAGCAGCGCCCCTTGTACACCAAAAGACCTGAGTCTCCTCAGTAGGAACAGCCTGCGCTGTCCCTTCTTGTAGAGTGTGTCAGTATTGTGTGACCAGTCTAGTTTATTGTTCAGATGAACACCCAGGTACTTGTAGGATGTCACCATCTCAATGTCTGTTCCCTGTATGTTTACTGGTGCTGTGAGGGGTTGTCCTTGCCTGCAGCAGTCCACCACCAGCTCCTTAGTTTTCCTCGCGTTGATCTGGAGGCAGTTCCGATGGCACCAGTCCACAAAGTCCTGGATAAGCCCTCTGTACTCAACTTCATCTCCGTTGGAGATGAGACCAACGATCGCAGAGTCGTCAGAGAACTTCTGTAGATGGCAGTGTGTTGTGTTGTGTGAGAAGTCCGCAGTATAAAGGGTGAACAGGAAGGGAGCCAGCACCGTTCCCTGGGGGGCCCCCGTGCTACCGATGATCGTGTCAGACACACAGTCCCGGGTTCTCACAAACTGTGGCCAGTTTGTGAGGTAGTCCAGGATCCATGATGACAGGTGCTGGTCCACCCCTGCGCACAGCAGCTTGTCCTTCAGGATCATCGGTTGGATGGTGTTGAAAGCACTGGAGAAGTCAAAGAACATGATCCTCACCACATTCCCGGGCTTCTCCAGGTGGGACAGAGAACGGTGAAGGAGGAAGATGACCGCATCCTCCACCCCAATACCATGCTGGTAGGCCAACTGGAGTGTATCCATCGCTGGTCCCACCAGGGGGCGGAGGTGAGCAAGGAGCAGTCTCTCCAGGGTCTTCATCATGTGGGACATCAGGGCCTCTGGTCTGTAGCTGTTCAGATCTTTGGGGTGGGAAGTCTTTGGTACAGGTACCACACAAGATGTTTTCCACAACTGTGGTACCCTCCCCAGCTTCAGGCTCAGGTTGAAGATGTACTCCACAATCCCACACAGCTGGTCTGCACAGGACCTGAGGAGCTTTGCACTGATGCCGTCCGGTCCCGACGCCTTCCTCGCCTTGATCTTCCTCAGCTCCGTCCTCACTTGGGTCTTAGTGAGGGTCAGGTTGGGGGGCTGTGTGTTGGGAGTGGGGGGGGGTGATGGTGGAGTGGGGAGTGGGCAGCAGGACTTGATGTCTTCAGAGGCAGCAGTGGTTGTTGTGCAGTCGGAGGGTAGGGCGGTTGGTCAAACCTATTAAAAAACAGATTCAGATTGTTCGCCCACTCCCTGCCCCCCGTGGCCTGAGAGGAGGTATTCTGGAGCCCAGAGATGGTTTTAAGGTTTCTCCAGACCCCGCTGATGTCGCTCTGTTGCAGCTTGTCCTCCATCTTCTTTCTGAAGCTGTCCTTGCCTTCTCTGATCTTTCTCCTCAGCTCCCTCTGTACGGACTTCAGCATCTCTCTGTTCCCCGACTTGAAGATCCTCTTCTTCTCTCTCAGAAGTGTTTTTATCTCAGGGTTGATCCAGGGTTTGTTGTTTGACCAACACCGTATGGTCTTGGTGGGAACGGTGTTGTCCACACAGAAGCTGATGTAGTCCGTGATGGTGTGAGTGAGGCCATCGATGTCCTCACCGTGTGGATCGCAGAGCTGCTCCCAGGCGGTGGTTTCAAAACAGCCCTTTAGAGCGTCCATTGCCTCTTCAGACCATAACTTCACTGTGCGCATGGCCGGAGGTTGTCTGTGCACTAGGGGTTTGTACACTGGCCAGAGATGAACCAAGTTGTGATCCTATCTCCCGAGTGGGGGGAGTGGTGATGAGGTGTACGCCTCCTTAGTGTTTGCGTAGAATAAGTCCAGTGTTTTATTGTCTCTAGTGTGGCATGTGACATACTGGGTAAACGTGGGTAGAATGGGAGACAGTGAAACATGGTTGAAATCACCTGAGATGAGGAGAAGAGCATCTGGGTGTTCTGTCTGCAGCCTGCCAGTTACTGAGTGGATGACGTCACGCGCTGTCCCAGCGTTCGCTGTTGGATTTGCATAAATAACAATGCAGATCACGTGTGAGTATTCCCTCGGGAGATAGGTAGGCCGCATGCTAACAGCTAGCAACTCGATGTCTTTGCTGCAGTGTTGTTGTTTAACAGTGATGTGTCCCGGTCTGCACCAGTTGTTATTAACATAGATCAACACTCCACCGCCCCTTGCTTTAACACTGTCTGGTGTTCGGTCTGCCCGTATCGCGTGGAAACCCTCCAGCTCAATGTTAGCATCTGCTACTAGTTCAGTTAGCCACGTCTCGGTAAACAAAATGAGGGAGCACTCCCAGTATATGCTATCGTAGCGGGAGATAGCCGCTAGATATACCTTTCCCAATATAGATCGTACATTCCCCATAACAACGGATGGGAGGATGGGTCTGTACCTTATATTCCTTGTCCGCCGTCTAACACCAGCCCGACAACCACGTCGTTTTCGCCTTATTTCTCCCGGTACGTCGAGTTTTTCCGCTAGCACTGAGTGGCGATTAAGTGCAAGCAGCTGTTCCCTGCTGTACAGTCTCCTGCTGTAAACAGTGGCTCCGTCCGCCGGCTCGGGAGACATTTGGGGCGATCTGTGTGTCTGTGATGTATAAAGTGTGTAAGGTGTCGCCGGATCAGAAAGTTGTCACCGGATCGGAAAGCTAGAGGAATTAAAAACTCAGGTAGATGGTGAGGGTTGTGTCAGGAAGGGTATCAGATGTAAAGCCTTTGCCAAATCAAACATGTGGATCACCACCGGTGCTGTTAACCGACAGGGTGCCGGTGGAAATTGGGGTACTGTTGGTCTGAAGATTGAGGAGGAGGAGAGGGGGAAGGAAAGATAAAAGTGTGGAGGTGAGAGTAGGGACATTAAATGTAGGGACTATGACTGGTAAAGGCAGAGAGTTGGCTGATATGATGGCGAGAGGAAAGGTAGATATACTGTGTGTTCAAGAAACCAGATGGAAGAGAAACAAGGCTAGGGGCATTGGAGGTGGATTTAAACTGTTCTACCATGGTGTAGATAGGAAGAGAAATGGAGTAGGAGTAATCTTGAAGGAAGAGTATGTGAAGAGAATTGTGAGTTTGAAGCTAGAAGTCAAAGGTGTGATGTTGAATGTTGTCAGTGCATATGCCCCACAAGTTGACTGTCAGGTAGAAGAGAGAGAGGAATTCTGGAGTAAGTTGGGTGAAATAATAGAGTGTGTTCCCAGGGGGGACAGAGTGGTGATTGGAGCGGACATGTAGGTGAAGTGAACAGAGGTGATGAGGAGGTTCTGGGTAGGTATGGTCTTAAGGAGAGAAATGTGGAAGGACAGATGGTTGTGGATTTTGGTAAAAGGATGGAAATGGCTGTGGTAAACACATACTTTAAGAAGAGAGAGGAACAAAAGTTAACTTACAAGAGTGGAGGAAGGTGCACACAGGTGGACTACATCTTATGCAGAAGGAGAAATCTGAAAGAAAAAGGAGACTGCAAGGTGGTGGCAGGGGAGAATGTAGCGAGACAGCATCAGATGGTAGTCTGTAGGATGACTTTGCGAAGTAAGAAGAGGAAGAGAGTGAAGGCAGAGCCAAAGGTTAAGTGGGGGAAATTACAGAAGGAAGAAGGTCGCACAGAGTTCAGGAAGGAGTTGATTCAGGCTCTGGGTGGAGAGTAGAGAAGAATTATCAGATGACTGGGAAAGTACAGCAAAAGTATTGAGGGAAATTAATAGAAAGGTATGTTGTGTATCCAGTGGACAGAGGAAGGAAGACAAGGAGACTTGGTGGAATGAGGAGGTATAGGAAAGTATTCAAAGGAAGAGGTTAGCAAAGAAAAAGTGAGATAGCCAGGCAGATGAAGAAAGTAGGCAGGAGCATTTGGAATCTAGGTGCATGGGAAAGAGAGAGGTGGCAAAGGCAAAAGACAAGGCATATAGTGAGTTGTATGAGAGGCTAAACACTAAGGAAGAAGAAAAGGACTTGTATCGATTGGCTAGACAGAGAGATCAAGCTGGAAAGGATGTACAGCAGATTAGGTTGATTAAGGACAGAAATGGTAATGTACTAACAAATGACAAGAGTGTTGAGAAGGTGGAAGGAGTACTCTGAAGAACTGATGAATAAAGAAAATGAGAGAGAGGAGGATGGATGAAGGAAAGATGGTGAACAAGGAAGTCCCGAGGATTAGCAAGGCAGAAGTGAGAGCAGCTTTGAAGAGGAAGAAGAATGGGAAGGCAGTTGGTCCATACCTGTGGAGGTATGGAGATGTTTAGGAGAGATGGCAGTGGACTTTTTAACCAGATTGTTTAACACAATCTTGGAGAGTGAGAGGATGCCTGAGGAGTGGAGAAGAAGTGTTTTGGTACCAGTTTTCAAGAACAAAGGTGATGCTTAGAGCTGTAGTAACTACAGAGGCATAAAGTTGATCAGCCACACTATGAAGATATGGGAAAGAGTTGTTGAAGCCACATTAAGAGGAGAGGTGACAATCAGTGAGCGGCAGTATGGTTTCATACCAAGAAAGAGTAGTGCAGATGCAATGTTTGCTTTAAGAGTGTTGATGGAGAAGTATAGAGAAGGTCAGAAGGAGTTGCACTGTCTTTGTGTTTCTAGAGAAAGCATATGATAGGGTGCCAAGAGGGGAAGTGTGGTACCGTATGAGAAAGTCAGGAGTGGCAGAGAAGTATGTGAGGGTATGAAGGACATGTATGAGGACAGTGAGATGGTGGTGAACTGCGCTGTAGGAGTGACAGATTGGTTCAAGGTGGGGGTGGGGTTACATCAGGGATCGGCTCTGAGCCCGTTCTTGTTTGCCATGGTGATGGACAGGCTGACAGAGGAGGTCAGGCAGGAGTCTCCATGGACGCATGATGTTTGTAGACAACATTGTGATCTGTAGTGAGAGTAGGGAGCAGTTGGAAGAGAACCTGGAGAGGTGGAGGTATGCTCTGGAGAGAAGAGGAATGAAAGTAATTTGAAACAAGACAGAATACATGAGTGTGAATGAGAGGGAGGCAGGTGTAACGGTGAAAATGGAAGGAGTAGAGGTAGTGAAAGTAGACGAGTTTAAATACCTGGAGTTAACCATCCAAAGCAATGGAAAATGCACAAGAGAGGTGAAGAAGAGAGTGCAGGTAGGGTGGACTGGGTGGAGACGAGTGTCAGAGGTGATTTGTAACAGAAGAGCAGCAACAAGAGTGAAAGGGAAAACTACAAGATGGTATTTAGACCTGTGATGATGTATAGTTTGGAGACAGTGGCACTGACAAAAAAGACAGAAAATGGAGGTGGCAGAGTTGAAGACACTAAGATTTTCATTGGGAGTGACTAGGAGGGACAAGACTAGAAATGAGTGTATTGGAGGGACAGCTCAGGTTGAGCGGTTTGGAGACAAAGTAAGAGAGGCAAGGCTGAGATGGTTTGAATATGTGCAGAGGAAAGATAGTGGATATACTGGACAAAGCATGTTGAAGCTGGAGCTGCCAGGCAGGAGGAAAAGAGGAGGACCACAGAGAAGATTCATGGATTTAGTGAAGGAGGACATGGAGAGGGTTGGTGTGACAGCGCAAGGTGCAAGGGATAGGGTGAGATGGAGGCAGATGATCCGCTGTGGCGACCCCTAAAGGGAGCAGCCGAATGAAGAAGATAAAAAGACACAATCTTTTTTTCACACTGTCTGACATTAAATCAGATTAAACATTTCCTGTTTTAGGTCAGTTAGGATAACCAAAATAATTTCTATTTGCTAAGTGATTTTCATATTTATTTACTCTGTGGTTTTTTTAAAGACACACTCCAGTGGCTATAAATCCCCTATAAAAACAAGTCTACATTGTCTAAAATGGTATGTTATGCCCTTTTTTCTAAAAAAACAAAAAAACAACAAAAAAAAAACATTCATTGTCTTACAGGTTCGTGTCAAAATGCCCCCCCCCCCCCCGCTTTCAAACTCCAGAATTGGTGACTAGACCCAACCCACATACCACAAGGCTAATAGTGGCTAGTGCTACATTAAACAGCATAAATTCTGTGATAAAAAGACTTGACGGTTGAAGGACATGCCCAGTTGTATGTCCGATGGCCCAGAATAATGACTGAAACTGCATCGGTCCTTAAAAGCAGTTTAATGGTCAAACCCATCTTGATTTGGGTCAAGTTTTCAAAGCAGTTTGTTAAAAATGCTAACTAGCCGGGAGGATAACGTGACTGACTCAACACTACCCACGTCACAGCTTCATGTATAGTTAAGTCATCAAAAACGTTCCGTCTCAACTTGCCTTTTCTCAGGGGGTGGGGGTTAAGTGGAACTTTACAGCAAAAAAACCAAAAACAAAACAGAGATATGAGACGTCTGATTTTGCTCTTGATACTGTACTGTGTGTCATAAAAAACATGTTACAGACATGTTAACAAGAAAAAAAGCTTGATTTTTGGAAGAGTGTCACTTGAAGATAATTTTTTATTACTTTCTTCAAGTCAGAAGTTTACATACACTAAGATTACTATGCCTTTAAACAATTTGGGAACACCCAGTGATGATGATGTCATGGCTTTGGAAGCTTCTGATAGGTTAATTGACAACATTTCACTGGAGGCACACCTCAAACACGCTGCTTCCTTGTGTGACATCATGATGAAATCAAAAGAAGTCAGCCAAAATATCAGGAAGAGAATTGTGGACCTCCACAAGTCTGGTTCATCCTTGGGTGTACAATTTCCAGATGCCTGAAGGTCCCACATTCATCTGTTCAAACAGTTGTATGCACATATAAACACCATGGGAATGTCCAGCCATCATACCGCTCAGGAAGTAGATGAGTTCTGTGTTCCAGAGATGAATGTGTTTTGGTCTGAAATATGTGTATCAACCCTGGGACAAAAGCAATAAGAGCTTGTGAAGGTGCTGACTGAAGCTGGTAAGAGTGCCATTATCCACAGTGAAACAAGTCCTGTACCAACATGGGCTGAAAGGCCACTCGGCGATGAAGAAGTCATTACTCCAAAACTAACATATAAAAGCCAGATTACAGTTTGCAAATGCTCACAGGGACAGAGACCTTTATTTTTGGAGACATGTCCTGTGGTCTGATGAAACTAAAATTGAACCGTTTGGCCATAATGACCGTGGTTACAGTTAGGGTTGGGAATCATCACTAATTTCCAGAATCTATTCGATGCCGATTCTTGAGGTTCTGAATCGATTCATTTACGATTTGATCCAATCCTGATTCAGTCAGGGAAATTACTATTTTAATAGCCGTTTTACTTGCAAGGAAAAAAATCTTAGCAGCCTAATGCTGCATATTGTACCAGGAATACTTAAAACTTAAATTATTACATAAAGAACTGACCCAAAATCAGTTACAATAATGCACTTTTTATTATTTAACTTATGATTTCACAAAGTGCTAACAAGTGCTTTCTTTAGTGTAAAGGGGGTGTAGTGTCAAGTTAACAACCCAGAGTAAGTAGACAAATTCAATGCATGAAGCATGTATACATAATCTCACCGTATTTCAGTCCCTCCAGGATTTCATCGTCAGTTTTTGTAATTGTTGTGGCCCAAAAAGCCTGAATTTGTGGGAGCTTTTCCAAAAAGTTGTGATAAAAGTTTACCATTTTTAGAGGTTTTTTGCACTAAAAGTTGTGTGAGGAAGTACAGATTTAAAAGTAGCTGCTTTTTCCATAGTTTACAGTGATGTTATTCTATGTAACACCACAAGAAAAGCACAGAATTGCCAAAAAAAATCCTCTTAAACAGGGATTTATGTAGAATTAAATGCTCAGTAAAGTTGTCAAAAAATGACCAACATTGTATTCTTGCTGAGAACTTAAATAAAAAGGATAAAGAATTAGCCATTACAACTAAACTGCATTGAATGCATGTTAGAGTCTTGAGAAAATTATGGCAGCACCTTCTTGAATCTTGAATTTGAAAACTAAGACCCTGAAAAATTTGAGCTCTTCTTCTGTACTGAAATCCACAAGAAACAGGGATGGCTCCTCCACTGACAGCCTCCTCCCTTCAGAACGTCTCAGTGCAGGATGGACCTTGGAGTGGAAACCCAGTCTTCACACATCTGAAGGAGAGATGAAAAGGAGAATATACTTCAAAGTCAAATTAATAATCATATTTTTAAATCCCCACACCACAGTAGGGTTTAATTTCTTTAGGCTTTAGTTTCTTTTATTTTTTTATATTTTAACTACAAATTAACTTTCAATTTTTGAAAAGGGTTTCAATTGATTTCCTGGAAGATTTGGTCATTTCAGTTTAGTTCTATTGAGTAAAATGGCTCATTGTACTGCAGCCTTTATTAATTCTACTATTTTCATTTTATTGTAATTATTATTATTATCTTCAAATCTCACTTAAGTGTTACAAGTCCAAAATTAAATGTCATTCAATAGAAACGTTACATGAAGGCAGCTGCCTCCATCATGAAGTCCTGACTAAAAATGTACCTTTATTCTGCATTTATTTACAGCGTTTAATCAGCAGGTAACTATTGTATCCATTGTTTGTCAAAGAAGATACCGTCATGCTGGATAAATTATTAATTGATGGCACAAATGTTAACCCCCCCCCCCCCGATATTTTACTTACCCCCAGCAGCTGCAACAGTCTCCCTCTCTGGTCTATTGTCCATTCTCCATGTGTTTTCGGTTTGAAAATTGTTTATCAATCGTCAACTTATGTTCCAACACAGCGCTGCATGTAGCACAAAACTCTTTATCCCCACTTTATGAAAAATATTTGGGAACTGTTGAGCGCAGTCTTTAGCCATGACTTTTGTCGATGAATTAATGTTGGCAACTCCACTCTGTGGCTGCCTGCCAAATGTAAACACAGAAGTCATGTGAGCATGCAGCGAAGGGAACTCTCGCGCGATTGTTCATCACGCAAGACTTCAGCCGGCTGCTTGTGTTTTGTGTTTCACAGATTGCAAAAGCATTATATTAAAAGATCGATCTGCTGATTTTGTGGATCGATATCTGTTCAGTCAAACGTGGATCGATTTGAATCATTGGATCGATCCTTTGAACCCACCCTTAGTTGCAATTGGAGGAAAAAAGGGGAAAGCTAGCAAGCCCGAGAACATCATCCTAAATGTGAAGTATGAGGGTGGCAGCATCATGTTGTGGGGGTGTTTTGCTATAGGAAGGACTGGTGCACTTCACAAAATAGATGGCATCATGAGGAAAGAACATTATGTGGAAATATTGAAGCAACATCTCAAGACATCAGCCAGGAAGTTAAAGCTTGGGTGCAAATGGGCCTTACAAATAGACAACGACCCCAAGTACACCTCCATATTAGTTTCACAGTGGTTTAAAGACAACAAAGTCAATGTATTGGAGTGGCCATCACAAAGTCCTGATCTCAATACCACAGAAAAATTGTGGACAGAGCTGAAAAGACGTGTGCGAGCAAGGCAGCCTACAAACCTGACTCAGTTACACCAGTTCTGTCAGGAGGAATGGGCCAAAATTCTAAAATGGTGACAAGCCTGTGGAAGGAAACCCAAAATGTTTGACTCAAGTCATACAGTTTAAAGGCAATGCTACCAAATACTAAGGAAATGTATTTAAACTTCTGACTTTAAAGAAAGTAATAAAAAAAAATTCTAGAAGAATATTTAGCAAATAGAAATAATTTTGGTAATCCTAACTGACCTAAAACAGGAAAAGTTTAGTGTGATTTTATGTCAGACTTTGAGCCTGGTTGCATGGTCACAATAAACCGATTACTGGGAATAAACCCATAATGGCAATTATCAGTTTTGTCGTGTTTCCATGGACTGAATAAACAGATTATTGGAGGATAAACCACTTGAGTTAATGACCCCAGTTAGATTGCCTTTATTGGATTATTCTGTTTACATGGCCAGTTCAATAATCGGATAACTCCAGAAATCCAGTCAACTGGTTTATTTGTGTACATGGTAAACATGGTCAGTGAGAGAAAAAAAGGTTATGTGTCTTTTTATACAGTGTATGTAAACTTCTGGTTTCAACTGTATATATGAACTTTTCACATGTGTGAAACATGAAAATTCAAAAGGTTTACAAGTGGTCTCCTATGTGGCTCAACTCTCACATTCATCTATTCATGTTTATTTTAAAAAGTTAGATGGTTCCTGATGCAATTTATAGCATTGGGTCTCTGATAAATTCTTTCATATGCAAAGAAAGTATTTTTTTATAATCATAATAAACCTTGCTGAACTGATGTTGAATTTAATCGAAAATCAAATTAAATCAATTCTGTAAATGATTGATGATATCCAGCCCTATATTTAAGTATATGTAAAATGCATATGAGTGAGAGAGAGCTAAAATGAGATTATAGGGTAATCAGTATATGCAATTTTATAGCTTTTCTTGACCGAACCACTTTACAATAGTAGTCAGAAAGAACATAATGATGTATATAATAAAGATTTTATTATTTATATAATTGTATAAATCATCAGTATGTGCATTGTCAGTATTATTATTATTACCATTATTGTCATTATAGAGCCATGACCAGAAAGAGGCAGTATGGTGAAGTGGCCAACTTGCTGCAGGGAGTGGTCAATGTGCTTGAACATTTTCACAAGTATATGGGCATACCCCAGATCCGACAGCTTTCAGAAAGGTAACTATTACCACACGCCCACCCGTGCACGCACGCACACACACACACATATCCTCATCAGCAATATTGTTCTCTGTTGTTTTCACCTGTGTATCACTACCATACCTATGTATATTTTTATAATCCTTGGCCATTTTCATTTATTTTTATTTTAGTCGTGTGTTTAATCGTGCGCTCTGTAACTGTGTTTTATCTAATCCTTCCCCCTTATTTTATTGAACGGTAGCCTGGTGAAGCACCCACAATTTTGTTGTACTGTACAACTATGCGATGATAATAAAGCCTATTCTATTCTTAAAGCTAATAAGTAGCTAGGGTTTGGTCATTCTTGAAAACTCTGGTGTTTACAGTTTTAGGCAATGTATCGGATCCTGTTTATGCCCATAATACAGGCATAATCCCACATATACAGGAAAGAAATTTGCTGAATAGGGTCTCATTATGCCAGAATTTTGTCCATTGTAACTGCAGGGACTCAGTTTTCTGAGGGTGTGTTCTTATCTCGATGCATGTCCATTCTCTGGTGTTGGTGTGTGTGAAAGATGCATTTTTCTCAACACAATGTAAGACTGTTCATTCTCCCAACTTTTTCCAAGTCATTTGTTCATTCTTCATTCAGTCATGCCATTATGTACATGGATGTTTCTTCAAGACAAAAGAACATCTTCAGAAACTTACATGCTCTCATACTTTCACACAAACAGCCTTTGTTATGCGTTTGAGGTTTGATTCAGATGGCTGTGACTAAAATTTCCCTTCATACTAATGTTTTCCAAGAAGCAGTGAATCAGTAAGGGACTCCTCGGCCAGCTTGATATTCAAATTCAGTGTCATGCTGACCCATCTAAACCAAGCAGGATGCCTTTGTGTTCTGTGCTGACTGAGGTGTGGTAAATGCTTGTTCATACTAAACAGCAGCTTTATGAAAGAAATTACCCTGCTGAAGAAGAAAAGGAGATGCATGATTCACATATTAGGAGCTCACGTTGAGAAACAAGCAGCCTGCACAACTGCAGCTACAAACAGAGAAAAGAGATATGCACAGACAACGGGCCTCATTCATGAAACATGAGCAGAATGGATTTGTTCATAAACTGTCAGTAGAGGGAAATTTACGAATGTTTCAGGATTCATCAACATGTTAAAGCCTAGTCACACTAGAGGCAGAATGAGCCGGAATGCCTTTAGAATGAAAATTGCTTGTATATTCCTGGATATTTGAAGTGCATTTGAAAAATTCTGACTGCATTCTGAGTGCATTCCAAATATTCAGGTCCATTCTTGTGGCCGGCCTGAATGTTCTGCTCATGCTCAAAGCTTTCCAGGTGCATTTGAAGTGGGCAAATATCGAAGGGCATTCAAAGTGTATTCTAATGGCACTATGACTGCATTCTAAATATTCTTACAGCATTCCAACAATATCCAAAACATTCTGATCTCATTCCAGTGAGAGCCAAATCACATAAAAGCACAGCCAGCTGTCACTGGAACATCAGTCAGCTGAGTCCACAGCCCCTCCCTCTGTAAGAATTGAGGTCAATTTAAAATTTCCTTCCAAATCTGGCATTAATTTTGAAAATTCTTCATTCCGGCTGGTTCTGCTTGTTTCCTGCTGATTCTGAATAACTGTGACGGGGCATTAGTAGCGCTGAACTTTTCGCTACTACGAACAATATCTGTTCCTGCCTTTGGCCACTTGTAGAGTGTGTATAAATCTAAATGCACCTAAATTTCACTTGTCATTACCACATATTTCAATCTTAATTAACCTTAAACTATTCTGTGTTATGTTTACAATATCAAAGTGCCTTCAATGCATGTTTTTATTTATTTTTTTTATTTCATTTAACCTTTATTTATACAAGGTAGTTCCACTGAGAGGCAACCTCTCTTTTTAAAGGATGCCCTGTTCACACTCACACAGTTACACATTCACACCAAGAAGCTGCCCAGTACAACCACAGACTGACCTTTGGCCACTGAGCAGCTTCACTGGAGCAGCTGGGGTTAAGGGCCTTGCTCAAGGGCACCACAGTGGGGTTAAGGAGGGTGGGGCAAACACTGCTGTGTTATCTGTCCCATCCAAATCTAATCCTGCTGGTCCAGGGATTGAACCTGCGATCCTCCGCTCACCAGTCCACATCCCTAACCATTTGGCCACCACTGCCCAAAAAGTGACTAAAAATAACCCATAATAGATTTAGCTTAATTCATCAGTAGTTCATGTATTTAAGCTTCAAATTAGATTTCCTAAAAATCTGGGAGAGTTAAATAAATTTACTTAATATCCTATCTTTACCTCCACCAAGAGGAGGAGGTAATGTTTTTGGCAGCGTTGGTTTGTTTGTCTGTTAGCAACATAACTCAAACAGTTCTGAACGGATTTTGATGAAATTTTCAGGAAAGGTGTGTAATGGCATGGGGAACAGATGATTAGATTTTGGTGGTGATCTGGATTACGATCTGGATCCAGACATTTTTTTTGGGGGGGTGGGGAATAATACTATTGAGCTTCCCATTTAAGACGTGTCCACCCCTTTAAAGACATGTCCGTGGAGTTACATTCACCCATACGCATGATCTGCTGTGTTCGGAATGTTCACTCACTCACTCACTCACTCACTCCTTGCTATATAGTGAATTTAGATATAGTGGACTATACAGTAAACTCAATATAACAATAAAATTAACAGCTTTTAGACACTACTGGGCTTGTTTTTGCAGTGCGGTTAATGACGTCATCACGTGAGACAGTAAAACAACAGACTAATGGTAGTAAAAAATGAATACCTACATGCAATTTGTAGTAAATATGTATAAAAACAAATCATTTTTGCTGACTTAGTAAATATAAATACCTTAAGGTAGTTTATGTTGTGATGTGAAACTCTTCTCTCATTGCTCCATTGGCTGCGCATTGCATTATGGGATACATTGGCTAATGTAGTGACCAGCTGTTGTACACTGCTTTTCAAAATGATTGTGGTGTGGGGGCATGAGGTGGGGATTCCCCACCCAGAGTGGGGAGCCGGGGGGAAGAGGGAACAATGCGCTGAAGGAGGATGTGCTACTGGTGGGTCTCAGACGGGACAGAAAAGACTATTCGCCCCCCCGGGGAGTTCGGGAAGCGCTAGAGCTACCAGAGGGGGAGAAGGTGTGAGAAGTGGTACTGGCGCTTTGTGTTGCTAATGTGCCACGCATGTCTTTGTTCCACACATTGTATGATTGTCGTGATTCCTGGGTCTTAATGCACAGAATTAAAGGTTATAAATGGAAGGTGCATGAAGACCCAGGAGATTGGACTGTACTGAATGTTGGAGAAGGAATAAAGTTTGTGTATTGTCCAGCTCATTGCTTTGCCTGCTTCCTTTCTCCACAGTGGGATTTTTTGAGTGTACTATATAGTGAATTTAATTTTCAGTCAAGATTTCGAACAGCACTACAAAATGGCTGATTCACTATATAGCACACTATATGGGGAACGACTGAACATTTCAAACACAGCAGCAGTATGTGATGGTTGACATTATTTCATCTGAAGACGCTAAGAAAAAACAAGCAAACTGTGGTTTATGAACGGATTTTGATGACATTTTCAGGAAAGGTGTGTAATACTTATACTTCTGGCACCACACGAGTCGGCTGCCTTTTTGCAACAGTGGCTCAATTCTGAGTTTTTTCTTTCTCTCACTTTCTGATCCGGTGACAACTTTCTGATCCGGCGACACCTTACACACCTTATACATCACGGACACACAGATCGCCCCAAATGTCTCCCAAGCCAGTGGACGGAGCCACTGTTTATAGCAGGAGACGGTACAGCAGGGAACAGCTGCTAGCTCTCAACCGCCACTCGGTGCTAACGGAAAAACTCGACATACCGGGAGAACTGAGGCGAAAATGACGTGGGTGTCGTGCTGGAGTAAGACGGCAGGCAAGAAATATAAGGTACAGACCCACCCTCCCATCCGTTGTTATGGAGAATGTACGATCGATACTGGGAAAGGTAGATGAGCTAGCGGCTATCTCTCGCTACGATAGCATATACCGGGAGTGCTGCCTTCTGTTGTTTACTGAGACGTGGCTAACTGAACTAGCAGCAGATGCTAACATTGAACTGGAGGGTTTCCACGCGATACGGGCAGACCGAACACCAGACAGTGTTAAAGCAAGGGGCGGTGGAGTGATAATGTATGTTAAGAACAACTGGTGCAGACCGGGACATATCACTGTTAAACAACAACACTGCAGCAAAGACATCGAGTTGCTAGCTGTTAGCATGTGGCCTACATATCTCCCGAGGGAATACCCACACGTGATCTGCATTGTTATTTATGCAAATCCAACGATAAACGCTGGGACAGCGCGTGACGTCATCCACTCAGTAACTGGCAGGCTGCAGACAGAACACCCAGATGCTCTTCTCCTCATCTTAGGTGATTTCAACCATGTTTCACTGTCTCCCATTCTACCCACGTTTACCCAGTATGTCACATGCCACACTAGAGACAATAAAACACTGGACTTATTCTACGCAAACACTAAGGAGGCGTACACCTCATCACCACTCCCCCCACTCGGGAGATAGGATCACAACTTGGTTCATCTCTGGCCAGTGTACAAACCCCTAGTGCACAGACAACCTCCGGTCATGTGCACAGTCAAGTTATGGTCTGAGGAGGCAATGGACGCTCTAAAGGACTGTTTTGAAACCACCACCTGGGAGCAGCTCTGCGATCCACATGGTGAGGGCATCGATGGCCTCACTCACACCATCACGGACTACATCAGCTTCTGTGTGGACAACACCGTTCCCACCAAGACCATACAGTGTTGCTCAAACAACAAACCCTGGATCAACCCTGAGATAAAAACACTTCTGAGAGAGAAGAAGAGGATCTTCAGGTCGGGGAACAGGGAGATGCTGAAGTCCGTGCAGAGGGAGCTGAGGAGAAAGATCAGAGAAGGCAAGGACAGCTTCAGGAAGAAGATGGAGGACAAGCTGCAACAGAGCGACATCAGCGGGGTCTGGAGAAACCTTAAAACCATCTCTGGGCTCCAGAATACCTCCCCCCGGGCCACGGGGGGCAGGGAGTGGGCAAACAATCTGAATCTGTTTTTTAATAGGTTTGACCAACCGCCCCCCCCCCCCCAACTGCACAACAACCACTGCTGCCTCTAAAGAAACCAAGTCCTGCTGCCCACTCCCCACTCCACCAACACCCCCCCACTCCCAACACACAGCCCCCCAACCTGGCCCTCACTAAGACCCAGGTGAGGACGGAGCTGAGGAAGATCAAGGCGAGGAAGGTGTCGGGACCGGACGGCATCAGCGCAAAGCTCCTCAAGTCCTGTGCAGACCAGCTGTGTGGGATTGTGGAGTACATCTTCAACCTGAGCCTGAAGCTGGGGAGGGTACCACAGTTGTGGAAAACATCTTGTGTGGTACCTGTACCAAAGACTTCCCACCCCAAAGATCTGAACAGCTACAGACCAGTGGCCCTGATGTCTCACATGATGAAGACCCTGGAGAGACTGCTCCTTGCTCACCTCCGCCCCCTGGTGGGACCAGCGATGGATCCACTCCAGTTCGCCTACCAGCATGGCATCGGGGTGGAGGATGCGGTGATCTTCCTCCTTCACCGTTCTCTGTCCCACCTGGAGAAGCCCGGGAATGCAGTGAGGATCATGTTCTTTGACTTCTCCAGTGCTTTCAACACCATCCAACCGATGATCCTGAAGGACAAGCTGCTGTGCGCAGGGGTGGACCAGCACCTGTCATCATGGATCCTGGACTACCTCACAAACCGGCCACAGTTTGTGAGAACCCGGGACTGTGTGTCCGACATGATCATCGGTAGCACGGGGGCCCCCCAGGGAACGGTTTTGGCTCCCTTCCTGTTCACCTTTTATACTGCGGACTTCTCACACAACACAACACACTGCCATCTACAGAAGTTCTCTGACGACTCTACAATCGTTGGCCTCATCTCCAACGGAGATGAAGATGAGTACAGAGGGCTTATCCAGGACTTTGTGGACTGGTGACATCGGAACTGCCTCCAGATCAATGTGAGGAAAACTAAGGAGCTGGTGGTGGACTGCCGCAGGCAAGGACAACCCCCTCACAGCACCAGTAAATATACAGGGAACAGACATCGAAATGGTCACATCCTACAAGTACCTGGGTGTTCATCTGAACAATAAACTAGACTGGTCACACAATACCGACGCACTCTAGTTGCTATGGTGGGTGAGAATATGTATGGGTACATAATCATACCATGTAGGATAACTAAGTAGACGGCTATGCTGTTTCATTCCATCTAGCTACAATGCTCTGCACTGTGTGTGTTTATATATTTATATATTTATTCCATCTAGCAACAATGCTCCACACTGTGTGTGTTTATATATTTACATATTTATTCCATCTAGCTACAATGCTCCACACTGTGTTTATATAGCTACATATTTATTCCATCTAGCTACAATGCTCCGCACTGTGTGTGTTTATATATTCATATATTTATTCCATCTAGCTACAATGCTCCGCACTGTGTGTGTTTATATATTTACATATTTATTCCATCTAGCTCCAATGCTCCGCACTGTGTCTATATATACAGTGGGGCAAAAAAGTATTTAGTCAGCCACCAATTGTGCAAGTTCTCCCACTTAAAAGATGAAAGAGGTCTCCAATTTTCATCATAGGTATACCTCAACTATGAGAGACAAAATGAGAAAAAAAAAATCCAGAAAATCACATTGAAGGATTTTTAATGAATTAATTGGTAAATTCCTCGGTAAAATAAGCATTTGGTCAATAACAAACAAGCAAGATTTCTGGCTCCCACAGACCTGTAACTTCTTCTTTAAGAGGCTCCTCTGTCCTCCACTCGTTACCTGTATTAATGGCACCTGTTTGAACTCGTTATCAGTATAAAAGACACCTGTCCACAACCTCAAACGGTCAGACTCCAAACTCCACTATGGCCAAGACCAAAGAGCTGTCAAAGGACACCAGAAACAAAATTGTAGACCTGCACCAGGCTGGGAAGACTGAATCTGCAATAGGTAAGCAGCTTGGTGTGAAGAAATCAACTGTGGGAGCAATTATTAGAAAATGGAAGACATACAAGACCACTGATAATCTCCCTCGATCTGGGGCTCCACGCAAGATCTCACCCCGTGGGGTCAAAATGATCACGAGAACGGTGAGCAAAAATCCCAGAACCACAGGGGGGACCTAGTGAATGACCTGCAGAGAGCTGGGACCAAAGTAACAAAGGCTACAATCAGTAACACACTATACCGCCAGGGACTCAAATCCTCTAGTGCCAGACGTGTCCCCCTGCTTAAGCCAGTACATGTCCAGGCCCGTCTGAAGTTTGCTAGAGAGCATTTGGATGATCCAGAAGAGGATTGGGAGAATGTCATGGTCAGATGAAACCAAAATAGAACTTTATTGTAAAAACTCAACTTGTCGTGTTTGGAGGAGAAAGAACACCATACCTACTGTGAAGCATGGGGGTGGAAACATCACGCTTTGGGGCTGTTTTTCTGCAAAGGGACCAGGATGACTGATCCATGTAAAGGAAAGAATTAATGGGGCCATGTATCGTGAGATTTTGAGTGAAAACCTCCTTCCATCAGCAAGGGCATTGAAGATGAAACATGGCTGGGTCTTTCAGCACGACAATGATCCCAAACACACTGCCTGGGCAATGAAGGAGTGGCTTTGTAAGAAGCATTTCAAGGTCCTGGAGTGGCCTAGCCGGTCTCCAGATCTCAACCCCATAGAAAATCTTTGGAGGGAGTTGAAAGTCTGTGTTGCCCAGCGACAGCCCCAAAACATCACTGCTCTAGAGGAGATCTGCATGGAGGAATGGGCCAAAATACCAGCAACAGTGTGTGAAAACCTTGTGAAGACTTACAGAAAACGTTTGACCTCTGTCATTGCCAACAAAGGGTATATAACAAAGTATTGAGATGAACTTTTGTTATTGACCAAATACTTATTTTACCGAGGAATTTACCAATTATCCATCCATCCATCCATCTTCTACCGCTTAATCCTTTCGGGTCGCGGGGGGGCTGGAGCCTATCCCAGCATCTTTTGGGCGAGAGGCAGGGTACACCCTGGACAGATCGCCAGTCCATCACAGGGCCAACACAGAGAGACAGACAACCATTCACTCTCACATCCATACCTAAGGACAATTTAGAATCCCCAGTTTTGATGCCAATTAACCTAACTTGCATGTTTTTGGCATGTGGGAGGAAACCAGAGTGCCCGGAGTAAACCCACGCAGACACGGGGAGAACATGCAAACTCCACACAGAAGGGTCACCGATGGTCTGGGGGTGGGATCGAACCCACGATGGTCAAGGGTGGAATCGATTAATAAATTAAAAATCCTTCAATGTGATTTTCTGGATTTTTTTTTCTCATTTTGTCTCTCATAGTTGAGGTATACCTATGATGAAAATTGGAGACCTCTCTAATCTTATAAGAGGGAGAACTTGCACAATTGGTGGCTGACTAAATACTTTTTTGCCCCACTGTATAAAGTCACCTCCAC